>MU712877.1:60028-111346 GCA_026770625.1 Nicotiana glauca
TTGGTAGCTTGAATTGCTTAACTCACATCGAATTAGTAAGTAAATTTCTAAAAGGATTAAACTTCATTTCTTAAATTGTTAAAGGGGAATTGGTTTTATTTGAATAAATATTCCCGATAAGTTCTTATTTGACTGATTGAGCATGTATTTTATGTGTGCCTGCGTCGCATGGATGATTCGCGAGCAGGATACATGTTTATTTATGGAACGTTCCGAACGCCTCGGTAAGAATAGATGCACCTATGGTTCATTCCGCTTGACCCTCGACAGTGCACAATTTATATTTCTGTTGGAGCAGGCCGTCGACCTCGGCATGATTTGCGCATGTTTATCTGTTACTTGAAAATTGTAAATGTGGAATTGACCCTACATGGATGGATATAATCAGATAAGATAATAAAGAACAGACTTTAGAAGCCCTTGATTTATTGTTGAAGGTGTTTACCTGTCTTTCTGGCTTTACAATTAGAACTTCTATACAAATCCATGATTATCCTCGTACTTATAGAATATTGCTAATTGACCTCTAGTGAGTGTCGGAGTTGACCATCTCGTCTCTACCCCTTCGGGATTATGCGGGACACTCACTGAATACACGTTGATTATATACTCATACTACACTTATGTGCATTTTGTTGCACAGGTATATATACCTCTAGCAGCTTATTGGGCGTAGCAGCATGGATGGCGTTGGGACTAGGTGAGCTGCAACATTGAGGCGGCCGCAGCTGGAGTAGTTCCTTCCAATGTACTGTATTTACTTTCCGTCCACTGTATTTCGGGCGGATGTTGTATTTTATTTCTCTTATCAGTAGTTGCTCATGTACTTGTGACACCAGGTTTCTGGGATAGTTTACAACGGATTTGTACTAATTTTTATTACTTAAATTTGACTTCTAATAGTGGACTTTTATTTATAAAAATGGAAAGAAAAACCTTAGATTTTCAAAAGTATTAAAAGAAGAATTAATTGATAAGTTAGTTGGTTGGCCTGACAGAGGTGTCCGGCGCCACCACGACCCTTTGTAGATTTTGGATCGTGACAGGGAGTAGGGGGAATGGGATGATTCTGAGAACCAGAATATTCACTCCTCTCCAATTCAGCTGGAGGATTGATAGAGGACATACCTGTTTTGTTTGGTGCTTGGGGTTGTTGCTCTGCAGTTGTTTTTGGTCGGTATACCTGTTGCTGTTTTTTGTTATTCTTAGAATTGCCTTTGAAGTTCTTTCTTTTTTGAGTCTGCCAATTGTCTTTGGAGGGTTCATTGCCCTTGCTTTGGTGTTCTGAATTCTTTTGGTGTTCTGCCTCTTGATGGTTTACTTTTGGTACAGATTCAAAAGGGGTAGGTGCTTGCTGCTGTGTTCCTCTGATAGGACCTGCAGTTTCTTTAGTTTGACCCTTGGAAGAGCTTGCTTTGTTTTCTTCCTCTTTCATCTTCTTTCTTTCTGCATCTTGCAATCTGACCTCACAAGTGTACTCAGAGTGACCAAGATGCCTACAATGGGTGCAATAGGCTGGAACATTGTCATATTGAACTTCTAACCGTTCCCCATCACCATTCTCATCCCGATCTTCATCATAGCCAAGCCAAACATGATAAGGCCTGTCACACCTCATTTTTAAGCTACTGCACTCCGTGAGGGGTGTAATAATAAGGGAGTTATTTCCAACTTGAAGTGACAATCGGAATGGGATTTATTTAAAAGATTCAGAGTCGCCACTTGGGAGATTTATGGTGTCCCGAGTCACCGGTTTAATCCCGAATCGAGGAAATTATTGATTACGTTAACAGTCTGCGAACCAGAAATCCAGATAAGGAATTCTGTTAACCCGGGAGAAGGTGTTAGGCATTCCCGGGTTCCGTGGTTCTAGCACGGTCGCTTAACTATTGTATTTGATTTTATCTGATTTTAATACATGCTAGCTTATGTGTCTTTTATTTATAAACCGCTTTTATCATTATTTTTTAAAATAATTACAACGTCGTGAAAGTGCGTCTCGAACCGCATCACAATCAATACACCCGTGGTTGTTAACACATTTTGACTCCGTTGAAATTTGAATTTGGGTCGCATCAATGCGCATCCGAGTTTAAGAAAGTAATTTTATTAAAACGCTCCTAAAGGGTCTATCGTATTATTATTTTGGGGAAGGCCGTAAAATTCTCTAAACGGCCCATCCCGAAATCTAAAAGTTAATACAATATTTATTGAGAGCCCCGCGATTTTATATTTCTTATTTGGCGAGGCTCATCTCAGTTTTTATTTAAAAGTCCATCCTAGAATAAGCTATAATTTTTCTATGTTATTTGTCTCTAAGAATCCTAATTAGTTAAGGCTATGAATTTCAAGCCCGAGTTCAAACAACCAAAACGGTACGGAGAAAAATTGGTTTTGAGCCCGGAAGGCCCAAATCACATAACGCATATGCCGTGAGCTCAAGTTCTCGCCGCCACAGGCATTGGGCCTGAGGCTGGCCTAAAATTTGAATCCAACAAGAGGCATCTGTGAGGTTCAAGGATCGAGCCCTTGGGTTACCATTCTATTTAACTAGTTGCTTCAAGCTATTTCCAGGCCGATGCACCAAGATGGAGTATTCCACCCTGTGACCCAATTCAAGTCATCATTTGGCCAAAACAGACCTGGGCTGCCTATTAATGCACCCAGGCCCAAATGAAAACAGGCGGCCCGGTGGAAGTAGAGGGCGATTCAGGCAGCTGTGATGCCAAAGTTTGGGATCGAATCCCAGCAAGAACGACTACAATTCGACTGGCTATGAAGCCAACGTCGAGCCCAAACCACAGCCAGGTACTTCAATAGTCCAAGTTATTCCTCAAATGGTTCTGATCATGCAATCCCGATTATTACAGCCCAACACATTTCCTAATTATGACCACTTGAAACACAAACTAAGCTAATCACTGTTTTACTTCACAAAAACAGATGTTTCAAATTAACTCAATCTAGCAAATGATAAAATAGATAGTCTCATGGTGTCATTAACAATTGAAGACACTAATTCACTAACAATCCACTAAACTACACTAAATAGAAAGTCACCAGTTCAAACGAAATTCCACATTTCATATTAAAAATTATCACGTCCATATTAGTTAGCAACAATACTAATTAAACAAGTCAGAACTCAAACCAACAAATTAAAACCACATCAATTAACTGCAACTATGAAGGTTCCATTGAGTTTGAATCTAAAATGAGCCTTGATTGTACTCCAATTTTGGCATTACAACATGGAGAGTTCGAACATGTACCTGGAAACCGAAATAGGAGGCAGAAAATGAGATTAACAGCAGCAATGCAACAGAGATGATCACATGCAGGATAGAGTAAGTCCAAGAGTTCAAATGTATTTTGAAAATCCACATAGAAGCAACAAATCCAATCAGAGCACCAAATTGAACCAAACTGAACTCAGCAAATAACTCAAATCCCATATTAATCTACCAAATCAACTCAAAACCAGCTCGATTGGACCAAAACCATTCGATGAAACAGCAGTAAAGCTTCAGAAGAACTTTTAGCAAACAGAAGAGCAACAGGATTGAATGATTTTGCCTAAAATTCAATGTAACAGTGCATTTTTTTTTAAACATTTTTGTTTGTTTTTCTTTGGTTTTGAAGTTTTAATTCCTACTTCAGATATGAAAAATTTAAAGAGGGAGAGTTTGGGGTGGTTCTATGGCTGAAAGAGAGCCCCCCCATAAGCAAAGTGCTTGCCTTTTATAGGCACCAAGTGAGCTTACCTATATTCTTAATTTTCTTTCAAGTCCCTTACTTATTTTAGTTCTTAACTCTTTATTTTACCTGAAATGTCTTTTAACCCCCCACACCTAGAAATTTCTAGGAAGTTCTAATATGCATTCCCTGTTCTACCCTTACCCTTTCCCTGAATTACCCCCTGGAACTATCCGGAACTTATTAACTTGCATTAAACATTCCCTAATTAAATCAACCCCAAACCCCCAAACAAAATTAAACTATCAAACCAAACAATTTACCCTAAATTCCCTTAAACAACTCAATTACCCGGAAAGCGGAACAATTATAACAAGGAGGTAATACTAAATCATTACGCTAAACTAAAGAAAATCTTGAAGCCAGTCTAAATGAAACAGAATCAAACAGCAAATATTGATTACACTTATGCGGAATCAGAATTTGAAAGGGATATTTACATAAACTAAGAGCTAACCATTAACCTATGATCAAACAAGCCTAGGTGAGTCAGGCAAACAACCAAATGACTCAGAACACAAGATGAGAAAAGAACAATAGACATGCAAATTACAATTGGAAATTAACCTAGATGAGAAGGGGAACAATCAGAAGAGTATTAAACCACTCGAGAACTCATTGATGGGCTTGAGGTTTGCTAACACTTGGTTCGAAATTCAAGCAGTCCCGTTGTCGTTTGACCCTCAGTGATGGTAGAAATATCATGAGGAAGACGAGGAAAGTCCCATAGCACCGATTTGGTGAAGTTTGATGAAACCCAGGTTCGCCGGAAAAATTTTAAACCTAAATTCGAGCGATTCCACCCATAGTTGAAGGACGGGGTTAACGGTGTTCGATAAAGGATGTAGAGAGGATACTGGGGTTTTAGTTTGGGGCCGTTTGGCGTAACCGACGTCGTGGCTGGAAAACTTTAACCGGATATTCGACGAGCTCCGACACGATTCGAGGGACACCAACGACATGGTTAGAAAGAGGGATTCATGGGGAATCTATGGTGTGAATTTGGGACAGATTGGCGTAGGTGTCGTTCATCACCGGCGGCGGCTCCGGCGGTGTTACAGGGGAGATACGAGGAAGATGGATTGGGGTCTTTAGGGTTACACACGAGTTCAGACACTTTTATTAAAATAACAAAAGCCAACGTGGGCCGTTGGATTGAAGGGGATCAATGGCTGTGATTAACTGACGCCTAAACGACGTCGTTTCATCTGGGAGTGGACCGGGTAACAGGGGCGGGTATGGGCTGCTTGGGTATTTCTGGTTTGGGCTGGGACAAAGTAGACGAGAGCAGGCCCAAATCGGCAGCCCTCTTTGTTTTCTCTTTTTTTTTCTTTATTTCTTTTATCTATTTCTTGTATTTTGTTTTGTATTTTTGTCTTTATTTATTTTTTCTCATTTTACAAAAAAAAAAAATTCTAAAATAACAATCACAATCCAATTGCACTAAAATTAGATTTTCTAATTAATTCCTAATTAAAATGCAAACTAATACAAATTTAAACTAAAATGCAAAAAGTATCATTTTTGTTATTTTTCTCCTATTTTGTTCTAAAACAAATTAACTCTTAATTAATCCTAAAATATGAAATTAGATCCTAGATGCAAATGCGTATTTTTTGTATTTTTCATACGAATTAAGATGCACAGATAAAATGCAACAGTTAACAAAAAATGCCGCAAAATTCACAAGAAATTGTAAAATAGTAAAGAAATTATTTTGTTTGAATTTTCTGGAATTATTTGCTTAGGGCAAAAATCACGTGCTCACAGCTGCCCCTCTTTGCCCGGAAACACGAAGAGTTTTCATGCAAAGATAAGTGAGCGGAAACGAGCAATTTTTGCCCGTTCGCATATTCCGTATGAAGCATTTTTGAAAAGTTTGACCGCACCCTGCTTCGGAGGTTGCCTACATATCCTGGCTAAACAGGAATCGGGTTAGTGTAGTTCGGGAAGGTTTGGTTGCTGGGACTACCAGGAGCTATGATTTCACTGCTGTTGTTGCTGCTACTGCTCGCTGGCCTCCTTATTACACCGCGTTAAAAGAAAAAGAAGTTAGCCTAAGCTATGATCTATGAATTACAAAAGTCCTATTCTATGTCTTCAAACTTGCTCTTATGTTGCCTTGAACTTGTATTCTTCCGCTGGAATTCTTGTGTTGTTGCCTTATATTGTGATCAGAGATGTTCTGCCATTCCTCCGAGCGATGCTTGACTGCTAAATTTGAAATGTGTGCCTCTATTCTCTAGGCGGGCTCCTGACTACTGATGCTTGAAAAGTATTCCCTTGTTCTCCAGGAGGGCTCCTGACTGCAACGCTTGAAAATTATTCCCTTATTCTCCAGGTGGGCTCCTGACTGCAATAAAATAGACAAGCAAAGAAAATTTTTGCCCCAGTTTGGGTAACTGGGTACATCATGTTGTCAAATATTAAAATTAACAGTTAAAATTTGAATTGTACTTCCCTTGTTCTCCAGGTGGGCACCTGACTGCTAAACTTGAAATGTATTCCCTTGTTCTCCAGGTGGGCTCCTGATTGCTGAAAGGTATTCCCTTGTTCTCCAAGTGGGCTCCTGATTGCTGGAATTTGAAAGTATTCCCTTGTTCTCCAGGTGGGCTCCTGATTATAGCAAAACAGACAAAACAAAGAAAATTTTCTGCCCTAGTTTGATGACTGTGCACGTTATGTTACCAAATATTAAAACTTGAAGGATAAAATTTGCATTATACTTCCCTTGTTCTCCAGGTGGGTGCCTGACTGCTGGAACTTTGAAATGTATTCCCTTGTTCTCCAGGTGGGCTCCTGATTGCTGAACTTGAAAAATATTCCGTTGTTCTCCAGGTGGGCGCCTGCTTGCAACAAAACAGACAAAACAACAAAAAGTTTTGCCCCAGTTTGGTAGCTGGGTACAGTATGTTATCTAATATAATAAGCCAAAAGCTAAAACTTGAATTGCACTTCCCTTGTTCTCCAGGTGGGCGCCTGATTGCTGAAGCTTGAAAAGTGTTCCCTTGTTCTCCAGGTGGGCACTTGATTGCAACAAAACAGACAAAGAAATCTTTCTGCCCCTGTCTTAATCAAAGAAAGATTTGTTAATATAAAATGGCGGTTAGCTGCTGGCATTCTTGTTAGGTATGTGCCTGCTTCCGGCTCTGCTCTAACTTGTTTCCCTGGACTTGTCTTGAAACGCCTCGACTTCCTGACTGACTTTCAACCCCCTGATTTTGATGACCCAAATGTTTTATCCCATATTGCCATTTTGTGCTTCTGACCCCTTTTTTTTAAACTTCGCTTTTCCCCCACAATTATCTGATTAACCCGCTGATGGAACTTCCAGTGGCCCTTCCTGTCTTACTTTTCTTTGACATCTTTGACATATTCTGGCCCTGTTGTGCTGTACAACTGGGAAGCCGGTACTTAGCCTTGACATCCTTCTTTTGTTTTTAAACAGAACTGACACTGAAACATCTTATAGACAGACTCCAAAAGAATGCAATGGCCTCGTAGGGTAAGGATAGAAAGACTCTGAAAACGGATAATTTGTAACGAAGAGAAGAGGATAGGACTTATCTGAGTGGAATGGCTGGTACCATTGATTGTGCCATGCATTTTGGATTAACCATCCTAGTCTGTCCAACAGATCAACTTTCAATTGCCACATTTGCGGTTCCAGACTTTCATAACCTGACTCTCACAAAAAACCCAAACTTTTCTCGTCTTGCCATGTTTTGAGCAGCTTTCAACCACAGACTTAGTTTCATTTCCCATCTGAAAACTCATATTCGCCTTATAGTGCCCGTGAGGGTTTTCACCAATAAGACTCTCTCATTTCAATTTCTCTCAGCTCACGTCACCTTATGGTGCCCGTGAGGGTTTTCACCAATAAGACTCTCTCATTTTGATTTCTCTCAGCTCCCGTCTCCTTACGGTGTCCTTGAGGGTTTTCACCAATAAGACTCTCATTTTTTATTTCTCCTCTGGTACCAGAGTGTTTCCCCCCAACACGAATCACTTCACCTGCTTGCATTGGCCTTTCTTGAAGATTAATCGGAAGGTCTTTCTTTAGACCGTAATGTAGGCTTTTGGATGGGTTTTAGAAAGAAGGGTATAGAGGCTCAAAATAATTCAATCATGGGTTTAACATTACAACTTCCGAAATCAAATTTCTTACAACAATCACAACTTCTGCCCCAGTTTCTTTCTTGGGGACTTTTGGAGTTTTGTTTTGATATGACTGAATGTCAGAGAGAGGCTGCCTACATACCCTTTCGGGATCAAGTCAAACGTAGTTCAGGTCATAAAATTACTTCGTTGTTGCGATCTTTCTTTTTTCCACTTCTCCTTTTCTTTTCATTTATTTTCTTTTTCCTTCTCTTTTCTTTTCTTTTCTTTTTCTTTTCTCTTTTTTTTCTTCTTTTTTCCTTCTCTTTTCTTTCTCGTTTCTCTTCTTTTTTCTTTTTCACAGTTTTTCTCTTGTTTCTCCACTTACTTTCCCCGCTCGGGTCTTCGAGTTTTGTTATTGATTTCGAAAGAGGGTTACGAAAGAAAACAGAATAAGGCTCAAAGGGATAACAAAGGATAAAGTGTTTGGATAGCAGAACAAAATGCCTTCGTCATTTCAATCTCAAAACATGCCAAATACAATTAGGTACATTTAGATAAAGAAATCATACATAGTATCGCTTGACTGCTAGTTGATAGCCATTTCTACACATTTTCCTTCCACATCTATAGATACAATGCACCATTGGACAACACTAGGGTTACAACAAATGGCCCCTGCCAGTTGGGGGCGAACTTTCCTTTTGCTTCGGCCCAATGAGGTAAGATACGCCTCAACACCAATTGCCCTACTTCAAACTTCCGCGGACGCACTTTCTTGTTATATGCTCTTGCCATTCTCTGTTGGTATAACTGTCCATGACATACTGCTGCCAATCTCTTTTCATCAATCAAGCTCAATTGTTCTAAGCGGGCTTTGACCCACTCATCATCGTCAATTTCCGCTTCGGCGGTAATCCGAAGGGATGATATTTCAACCTCTACGGGTATTACTGCTTCCGTACCATATACCAATGAACAAGGAGTCGCCCCTACTGAAGTGCGAATAGTAGTGCGGTAGCCTAACAGAGTAAAAGGTAACTTATCATGCCATTGCCTGGACCCTTCCACCATTTTCCGAAGTATTTTCTTAATGTTCTTGTTAGCTGCTTCGACTGCTCCATTAGCCTTAGGACGATATGGGGTGGAATTGCGGTGCGTGATCTTAAACTGCTGACATGTCTCCGCCATCAGATGGCTATTGAGATTGGCCCCATTGTCTATGATAATTACCTTCGGGACTCCGAATTGACAAATGATATTCGAATGCACAAAATCAACCACTGCCTTCTTGGTCACCGATTTGAAAGTTTTTGCCTCAACCCATTTAGTGAAATAATCAATGGCTACCAGAATAAACCTGTGCCCATTTGACGCCATTGGATCGATTGGCCCAATGACATCCATTCCCCAAGCAACGAAAGGCCATGGGGCCGACATTATGTGCAATTCAGATGGTGGAGAATGAATCAAATCCCCGTGTACTTGGCACTGATGACACTTGCGCACGAAATTGAAACAATCCCACTCCATAGTGAGCCAATAATATCCTGCTCGAAGAATCTTCTTGGCCAATACATATCCACTCATATGAGGTCCACAGACTCCCGCATGTACCTCGGTCATGATAGTTGCGGCCTGTTTAGCATCCATGCACCTAAGTAAACCAAGATCTGGAGTTCTTTTGTACAACACTCCCCCACTGAAGAAAAATCCGTTTGCTAAGCGTCTAATGGCTCTCTTTTGATCCCCTATAGCCTGTACCGGATATACTCCCATCCTGAGGTATTCTTTGATATCATGAAACCACGGCTCACCATAAAGCTCCTCTTCCACCATGTTACAATACGCGTGCTGATCTCGGACCTGAATCTGCAACGGGTCCACGTACGCCTTATCTGGGTGATGCAACATCGATGCCAAAGTGGCCAAGGTGTCAGCAACTTCATTATGAATCCTTGGGATGTGCCTGAAGTCTATCGATTGAAACCATTGACAAAGTTCATGCAAATCGTGCCGGTACGGTATGAGCTTTAAGTCTCGCGTCTCCCATTCTCCCTGAATCTGATGCACCAGAAGATCCGAGTCACCCATGACCAAGATTTCCTGGACAACCATGTCTATAGCCAATCTCAAACCTAAGATACACGCCTCGTATTCAACCATGTTATTGGTGCAGTAGAAGCGAAGTTGAGCTGTAACAAGGTAGTGTTGCCCTGTATCAGAAATAAGTACTGCTCCTATCCCAACACCTTTGGTATTGGCAGCCCCGTCAAAGAACAACTTTCACCCCGGTTTTCCATCTTGTTCTGATTCTTCGATATGCATTGTCTCCTCATCAGGGAAGTATGTCTTCAAAGGTTCATATTCCTCATCAACATGGTTCTCGGCTAAATGATCAGCCACTGCTTGTGCCTTTATTGTGGTCCGGGTCACGTAGACAATATCAAATTCTGTAAGCAAGATTTGCCACTTTGCGAGCCTCCCTGTGGGCATAGGCTTCTAAAAAATGTACTTCAATGGGTCCAACCTCGAGATGAGATAGGTGGTATATGATGACAAGTAATGTTTCAATTTCTGCGCTACCTAGGTTAAAGCACAACACGTCCTCTCAAGCTACGTGTATTTTACCTCATAAGATGTGAACTTCTTGCTGAGGTAGTAAATCACCTGCTCTTACTTTACTGTGATGTCATGCTGCCCCAGTACACAGCCATAAGAGTTATCCAAAACTGTCAGATAGAGGATCAAGGGTCTTCCCGGCTCTGGCAGAACCAACACAGGTGGACTGGCCAAATATTCCTTAATCTTGTCAAATGGTTCCTGACATCCATCCGTCCATCTGACCGCAACATCTTTCTTTAGCAGCTTAAAGATAGGCTCGCAAGTTGTTGTAAGCTAGGCAATGAACCTGCTGATGTAATTCAACCTGCCGAGCAAACTCATCACCTCTTTCCTGCTTCTTGGCGGTGGTAACTCCTGAATGGCTTTGATTTTGGACGGGTCTAACTCAATACTGCATTGACTTACCACGAACCCCAACAGCTTCCTTGACGGGACTCCAAATGCACACTTTGCTGGATTAAGTTTGAGGTTGTACCTGCGGAGCCTCTGGAAAAACTTCCTCAAGTCTTTAACATGGTCACATTGCTTCCTTGACTTTATGATCACGTCGTCTACATAGACCTCAATTTCCCGATGTATCATATCATGGAACATGGTGGTCATCGCCCTTATATATTTTTCCCCTACATTTTTCAACCCAAATGGCATAACCCTGTAACAATACGTTCCCCAAGGTGTGATGAATGCCGTCTTTTCTGCATCTTCCTCATCCATTAAAATCTGGTGATAGCCCGCGTAACAATCCACAAAGGAACCAATCTCATGTTTGGCACAATTGTCAATCAATATATTGATGTTTGGCAGTGGGAAGTTGTCTTTTGGACTCGCTTTATTGAGATGACGGTAATCAACACACACTCTGGTCTTTCCATCCTTCTTTGGCACAGGCACAACATTAGCTAACCAAGTGGGATACCGAGTGACCCAAATTACCTTTGCATCAAACTGCTTGGTGACCTCTTCTTTGATTTTCCCACTGATATCTGTTTTAAATTTCCTCAGCTTCTGCTTGACAGGAGGGCATGCTGGGTCTGTGGACAATTTGTGGACCACCAAATCGGTGCTTAAACCCGGCATATCGTCATACGACCACACAAAAATATCTTTGTACTCTAGCAGCGCTAAATTGGACACTTATTTTTGTTTCCCGAACATTCTCCTGATCCCCTAAATTGATTGCCTCTGTGTCGTTCAGATTAGGTTTGGGTTTTTCCTCAAATTGGCTTAATTCCTTACTGATTTCTTCAAAGGCTTCCTCATCATCATATTCTACCTCGTCATCACACTCAATTTCTTGTATTATTAATTCGAAGTTAGATTGGTAATCAAGACTAGGCCGAAGACTCCTCATGCATGACACATCAGTGATACCAGTGTAAAAGGGACTGTACAAGAAAGAAAAGAAAGACAAAATAAAGGCTATCAAGAATGAAAAAGGAAGGAAATTGCATTTCATTAAAATTGTAAGATAACAAGGTTTAACTCATCCAAACGGACGGAACATAGCATCCGAATTACAACCTTGGAAATAATCCAGATTAAATCGAAAGGAAAATCAAAACTAACTACCACGACTCCCTTCGGGTAGGAAGAGGAGTAGCTTCCCAATTATTGAGCTTTGCACGGGCCCCCACGAACTGCACATCTGCCTTGCTTGGACCTTCGCCTGCCTTCACCATATTCACCTCATCAAACAGCTTCTCGAACCTTTCCATCAGCTTCTTGTCGGGTTCCATCATCACAGAATTAAGCATTGCTATTGCTGGGCACCTCTTAGTACCAGGCCGAACAAAGGAACAGGATAGGCGGGGTATGGGTTTTGGAAGGGTCCATGCTCTCTTTTTCATCTGCTTAGCTTGCCTTATGTCAACAGTAGTGAGCTTGAAGCCTAACCCGAAAGTATCCAAGTTTCCAAGGAGAGATACTGGCTGTATGATGCCCTGTAACAAGGCACCCAAGCCTTTTCCAGGTAAGAATCCATTCTTTATCATTTCTGAAGCCACCATGACAGACGCATCAGCTACTTTGGGCTAGGAATACATTCTCCCTCTAGAATTTTGGCAATTGGCACTGTGTCCAAGACTTGGTAAACCCATGGACCTTTGTCGTCCTCGGCTTCATCGAAAGGCATAATGGTATTACACGAACTATCCTCTCCATGCACAACAATTTCCTGCCGATCCCGTTCGAATTTGACCATATGATGCAAGGTAGACGGCACAGCTTTTGCAGCATGAATCCAGGGCCAACCTAATAAGAGATTGTAGGAAACAGCCACGTCGAGCACTTGGAACTCCATTGTGAATTCAACCGGTCCTATAGTCAGTTCTAACACGATGTCCCCGACCATGTCTTTTCCCCCTCCATCAAATCCTCGCACGCAGATGCTATTCTTTCGGATTCTCTCACTGTCCACTTTTAACTTTTCCAGGGTGGAGAGAGGGGAAATGTTTGTGCTAGACCCGTTATCAATCAATACTCGAGTAACCACAGAGTCTTCACACTTCACTGTGAGGTAAAGTGCCCTATTATGCTCAGTACCCTCCAAAGGCAACTCATCATCGAAAAATGTAACCCCGTTGACCTCGAAAATCTTATTCGTTATCTTCTCCAGATGATTTACAGAGATATTATCCGGAACACGGGCTTCATTTAGAATCTTCATCAACACCCGGCGATGCTCGTCCGAATGAATCAATAGAGACAGCAGTGAAATCTGTGCTGGAGTTTTCCTCAGTTGTTCTACAATAGAATAATCTTGCGCCTTCATCTTCTTTAACAATTCTTCAGCCTCTTCTTCAGTTACGGCCCTCTCTACTGGTGCTGGATTGTCTTTGGCTGCTTTAACTTTTCTCAGCTCTTCAGGGGAAAAGCATCTCCCTGAACGAGTCAGTCCATGGGTTTTACAAACTTCTTCTTTAACTTGCTTTCCCTTGTACGTCACAGTCACTTGGTCATAGTTCCATGGGACGCCCTTTTCATTGATAACTGGTAATTGAGTCACTGGTTTGATGATAACCGGCTCTGCACGAATGCCCTTTACAATCACAACAGGCTTGACAACTGCTCCTGGTACTTTAACTTTGACTGGTTTCTGTTTTACTGCATCACTATTTGACGGCTCCTTCTTTGTGACCCCCACCGATTTCCTAACTGTCCCTCCTTCCTTGATCAATTCTTCCCCAATGGTTGGTTTCTCATGGGACCTGGCCTCACTAGCTTTGATCATTATCATGGTTTGTGACGGCCTTTTAGATTCCCCCTTTTGCACTAACTCAATCATATGGGTCTCATGATGGGTTGGCAATGGATTTTGAGTGATGTTTGGTGCCTCTAGAGCCTGCACTTCAATTTGGCGGGTATCAATGAGCTCCTGGATGGCTGTTTTCAAATGCTAGCACTTCTTTGTATCATGCCCTGGGTCACCCGAGCAATACTCGCAATTCACCGAATGGTCCAGGTTCCTTGGAGGAGGATTTGGTATTTTGGATTCAATCAGACTTAACATGCCATATTGTCTCAATCTGTGGTATAAGCTGGTGTAAGATTCTCCCAATGGTGTGAAAGTTTTCTTCTTCTGCAGCCTGTCATTCTTGGAAGCAAGGTTGGGTCGAAAACCGGGTCCAGTAGGGTTTTTGTAGGCTCTCAGAGGTGGATATGTGTTTTGAGTATGGTAGGTATTTTGTGGGGCGGGTGCATGCCATGGCATCTGAGGTTGGGGGTATGTTTGGGCGTGGTGGACGGAGAAGTGGGGGACTGGAGATGGATAGTAGTGTTGTAGCGGGCCATATGGGCTGTGTGGGTAAGTTTGGGGATGGGGGCGTGGTTGGTGATAATATGGTGATGGACCCCTGGACCATGCTCTTGATTCCACTACTATAACATCTTCTTTTTCCTTTTTGCCCAATACCCCTCCAGTGCCGCTCTGGATGGCCTGGGTAGTTGCTTTAATCGCCGAATAGCTCATAATTTTGTTAGTCTTGAGACCTTCTTCCACCATACTTCCCATTTTCACTACCTCATTAAAAGTTTTCCCAAATGCTAACACCAGATGGCCATAATAAGTAGGCTTCAGAGCCTGTAGAAAATAATCGACCATCTCGCCTTCCTTTATTGGAGGATCAACTCTGGCGGCCTGGTTCCTCCATCGAAAACCGTACTCTCTGAAGCTTTCCCCTGGCTTCTTCTCAATTTTGGTCAATGACAGCCGGTATGGAACAATCTCTAAGTTGTACTGAAAATGGCCTGCGAATGCTTGGGCCAAATCATCCCATGTGTGCCATCGAACATGATCTTGCCGTGTGTACCATTCCAAAGCAGCACCACTGAGACTTTGACTAAAGTATGCCATTAATAACTTATCCCTTCCCCCAACGCCTCTCATCTTGCTGCAAAATCCCCGCAGATAGGCTACTGGGTCACCATGTCCGTCATACAGATCAAACTTTGGTAACTTGAATTTCGCAGGCAATTGGACGTCAGGAAACAAGCACAAGTCCTTGTAAGCGACAATCACCTGTCCTCCTAGGCCTTGCATATTTCTGAACGATTGTTCCAAGCTTTTCACCTTTCGTATCATTTCTTCCTGCTCAGGGTTTTTAGGAGGCTTCTCTTCTTCAGCTGAGATATCAAGATGGGGAGTGTAAGGATATAGTTCTGGTGGTTTGAAGGGTCCGGTGGGTAATAATGGGTTTCCTGGGTTTGAAACAAGGGTTCACTAGAAGATCTCTGTAACGTGGAGGGTGGAGGAGCCATAAACACGGGAGTGGTTGGAGGTGGAGGACATGGGATTTGTTTGGGTGGTGGAGGTGGTGGTGTTTGGGAAGTAGTTGCGTAGTATTGCTGGTAAGCAGGGTAAGCTGGAGAGGAGTTCACTGTAGGGGGGCTCTTGTGGCTGAGCTAATGGTGGGATGTAGGAAGGGTTAGCAGGATAAGCTGGTAGTGGGTGTCCCTTTGCCCAAGCCTGGTACATTTCGGCCATCTGTTGCTTCAGCTTATACATCTCTTCTTTCATGGCATTGACATCCACAACTTCTTCCTCCCAAGATGGGTCAACAATGCTTGCTTCTAACTCTTGGTTGACTATTTTTGACTTATCTTTAGAGAGAGTGTTGTATGGGTAGGTTTCCAGAATGCTAGTCAACTGAACCACCTGTCTGGACTCATCATCAACAACAACGTTGTTAGCGGTTAGAGCATAATCAAATAGATGATCGCACATTTGGGTATGAATGCACCTAGGCAGTTAATGGTTTCATTTGCTTGGCTGCGTGCGCCATCCCGGCTTGATTTATTCTCGACTGTGGCGTCTTTCTTTTATCCTTGCCTTGTTTCTTTTCATTTTTGCCATTGTTTCCTAGTTGCGGATTTTCTTTTTCTTTTGTTTCTGTTTTCTCTCTCGTTTTTCTTTTATCGCTCCGCTCTTCTTTTCCTTTTGGCTTTTTATTCTTATTGTATTTCCTTTTTTCATATGGCTATGGTCAGATCCTATAGGGATTGCCTACGTGTCGTGCCCATGCCCGAATCAGATCAAATGCAATAAATGTAAAATATGGACCACATGTTTTTTGGAATTTTCAATTTTAATAATAGCAAACATTTCAATTACAAGGACTCGAGACTAACTCACGAAGACAACTAACAAACTCTAACCGGCAAGACGAGCTACGAAAACAATTATTCTACTTTAAAATGAAAGTGCAGACTGACTTGAAAAGAAAGTGCAGACTCAGATAACTGACAGACACTAGTGAAAGAAAATACAGACTCTAATGACGGTCATGCATACATTAAAGCTCCTGGTGCCTGCGGGACATCGTTCGGTCTCGCCGCGAGCCTATGTGCAAGTTCCCCTTGGAGTCTGTCCAGGTCACCCATTATCTGTTTCAAAAATATCATCACTGAGGCAAAGAAGGTAGTCTGAGTCATATTCTCGCACATTTGGCATTTTCTGGTGATGTAGTGAGCAATATACAGGATTCTTTCTCTGATTATGCCTTTTTCCTGAAGCAGCCGCCCTATTTGTTCGGCCCTGGCCTCCAAAGTCTGTTGACTTCGCTCCTGGATTTGTTGCAGGCCCATCTTTAATTGTGCTAGCGCTGTATAACAGTGCTCCCTTTCAACCTTGAACTCTTTTGCCTGTTTGATCATTTTGTTTTCTGTGGTGATGACCCTTTTCTTTAATCCTGCGACCTCATTATCCTATTCTTCCCTTAATTGCTTGACCATGCGGGCTCGTTCCTCTACATTTTTAGCCAACTGCTTTTGAACCCCGGCTAATTCTTTTTCCGCTTTGTTGAGGTCAAAACTGTAGTCATCCACTCTTTGTCATAGGCTTTCTATAAGTTTTGTGTCCTTGGCGCTCCTGACGGGATTTTCGGCAGCCATTTTCATTTTTTGGATTTGGGCTCGTAAGGCCTCATTCCTTAGCCAATCTCTTTTTCTCTTCCTCGTCGGCCGCAGCTTGTACGCTATTTTCAAACGTAAGGTCTTGGACCCGCTTATCCAATTCTCCTATTTTGGTTCTATATTCATTTTCTTTGGCTAACCAGGCCCACTGTTCTTGTGATGCTTCGGTAAATTCCTAGATGTGAGGTCTTTTGGCTGGTCTCTCGTGCTCATATTCTCTCCTATACCAAGCAAGGTATCCCGGTGACACTTCACCTTTGGCCCGATCCTGCACGCAAGTATCTACTTTTAAGTATTGGCATTCATTCCAGGTCTAGCATACTTTTGCTTTAGGAAACTGTCTGTCAGGGCTAATCTCAACTACCTGAGCACTAAGATCGCCGTCTTTCGGCACTATCTGGCACCTTCCGAGCTGCCTTAAAACCCGATACGCGACATAAGGCTGGATGCTCTTGAGACCCATTAGGAGGAAGTGCGGCCTTGCTACTGGCATATATATGATTTCATCAATAGGCAACCATCCAAGCGCCCATTCTATTTGACTAGCAGTGAGGGACCGGAAATATGTCATCCAACCCGTGAATCCTTCAGGCAGATGGACCCCTTTAATCCTTGTATAAAACTCTTCTATGCATGTTTTCTCTGAAGACCCATAACTTAAGAACTGAGGACGATGGCACAGATGCTCGGTCATCCACATTTGCAGAAATATATTGCACCCCTCGAAGAAATTTCCCCCGACTTTGCAGGTTGTGAGAGCGCGGAAGATTTCGGCCAATATCATAGGTGCGAGAGTGCTTTTGGCTTGAGTCATTAGAGTACTGACGACCCCGACTATTTTTATGTCAATGTTTCCGTCTTTCCTTGAAAATACCACAAGCCCCAAAAAAACCACCATGAAAGCGACACGCCTATGCTCCTCCCATTTTTAGCGGTTTCCATTACTATATATCTTGCTTTCCAGGTTATTGAACCCCCCGATGTGGCCATATCTATGGTATATGAAGTGTGGGGTGCAGAAGCCATTTGCTAGATCTGCGTTGTGAACCGTTCTTTGTATCTTCAGAGAGTCTAAAAATCTGTGCACGGCTACAGTTCTTGGGGCCACTAAGTATTTGTCTTTTAAAGGAACCTCATCTTTCCCGATGTACCCAGCCATTTCTTCTAGTGTTGGGGTAAGCTCGAAGTCTGAGAAATGGAACACATTGTGTGCCGGGTCCCAACACGTCACTAGTGCTCTGATAATATCTCCCCGAGGCACAATTTCTAGCAAACCGGTAAGCCCTTTCAAATATTTCTTGACTTCATCTTGCCCTTCGCCTCCTAAATCATTCCACCACAGACGTAACTCCAAAGGGATCTTATTCATGATTGAGAAAGGTTCATTTTGAGTCGTGCTCATCCTGCACATTTATTAAGGTGATTTAATAATTATTTGTCCTAAAGGCACAAACTGACATTATTCTTTTATTCAAATTTCTAATTTCAAACAAACCCGATTTTGCAAATACGGTCTTTCAACACTTCGAGTGAAGATTTTCAAGGCTGTGTCCGCAAACCGTTTTAAAATGACTCAAAGTAGCTGTTCCTGTGAAAATAGCCTTCCGACGCCCTTTTGGGACATTCGGCTTATTTTTCAACGAGAACGGCGTCACCCAACTTATTTATGACGAAATAAATTTTTTTTTTGGCGAATTTTGAAAAGGGATGGTTGGACCCGTTGAAGGGTTGCCTATGTATCTCACGCCCGGTGAGAATCAAACTTGCGTAGTTCGGGCAGATTGAATACGGGCGAGATTAAAAAATAGCTAATTTAGAGAAAATATATTTTTGTCTTTTCCTTGAAAATAATGAAACATGCAAAATCTTTTTGGATTTTCTTTTTTTTCCTTTGTTTTGATTTTTGATTTTCGAAAAATGATTAAACAAAATGCAAAATCTTTTGAATTTTTCATATTTTTCCTTTTCCTTAACAAAATGTAAAAAAACCATAAATGGGCCATACTCGCTTTATTTTCGCACCTCACCTTTTTTTTCCCTCTGTCAATATTTTCTTTCTCTTTTCTCCTTTTTCTCAAAAATTCGGCAGAGTTTCGGCGCTACTTGGATATTAGTTTTTGCTAAATCATGTAACTAAATCTCTACACTATTATTTCTTTTCACTTTGCCCAAATATTTAAGCCGGTCAGCATGCGAGTCAGAGACAAATAAATGCACCACGTAAAATGCATCATGGTCTTTTTCATTTCAGGTTACCTGTCCTAGACGGACCCAACCCCTGTGTTGAGTCCCCTAAGTCAAAATGCACGTGATGCAAACAAGCGCTCCTACTAGGTTTCCGACATGAAGTCAAGTAATTCTAGGTTCAAATCCTGGGTATGTGTTCTAGACTGTGTACCCGAGCGGACAACTCGAGTCGAGGAGGGGGCTACGTATCGGGGACCCGCGGGATCGTTTGACTTAGTAACTTGTCCGGCCTCTTTCTTGTTTCAAGGTATCGACACTAACAGAATAGGGAGTCTCAACCAGTAAGCACATCCCCGGAGGTGAGAAGAGAAGGGTTTCGGCACATTTTATATACAGTTTAGATAATATCAAAGCGGTAAACATTTAGCACATTAAGCATGAAACATGTAGGAAAATCAGATATAACCAAATACAACAATTTATCTAAGCTCGAATTCTGAACCCTGAACAAAATGTTCTGGTTTTTTTTTATCCCCATCAGAGTTGCCAGAGCTGTCACACCTCCCTTTTCCGCTACTGCACCCCGTGAGGGGTGTAATAATAAGGGAGTTATTTCCAACTTGAAGTGACAATCAAAACGAGATTTATTTAAAAGATTCAAAGTCACCACTTGGGAGATTTATGGTGTCCCAAGTCACCGGTTGAATCTCGAATCGAGGAAATTATTGACTCTATTAACAGTCTGCGAACCAGAAATCCGGATAAGGAATTCTGTTAACCCGGGAGAAGGTGTTAGGCATTCCCGGGTTCTAGCACGGTCGCTTAACTGTTGTATTTGATTTTATCTGATTTTAATACATGCTAGCTTTTGTGTCTTTTATTTATAAACCGCTTTTATCATTATTTTTTAAAAGAATTACAACGTCGTGAAAGTGCGTCTCGAACCGCGTCGCAATCTATGCACCCGTGGGTATTAACACATTTTGACTCCGTTGAGATTTGGATTTGGGTCGCAACAATGCGCACCCGAGTTTAAGAAAGTAATTTTATTAAAACGCTCCTAAAGGGTCTATCGTATTATTATTTTGGGGAAGGCCGTGAAATTCGTTAAACGGCCTATCCCGAAATCTAAAAGTTAATACAATATTTATTGAGGGCCCCGCGATTTTATATTTCTTATTTGGCGAGGCTCATCTCAATTTTTATTTAAAAGTCCATCCTAGAATAAGCTATAATTTTTCTATGTTATTTGTCTCTAAGAATCCTAGTTAGTTAAGGCTATGAATTTCAAGCCCGAGTTCAAACAACCAAAAAGGTACGGAGGAAAATTGGTTTTGAGCCCGGAAGGCCCAAATCACATAACGCATATGTTGTGAGCTCAAGCTCTCGCCGCCACAGGCATTGGGCCTGAGGCTGGCCCAAAATTTGAATCCAACGAGAGGCATCTGTGAGGTTCAAGGATCGAGCACTTGGGTTACCATTCTTTTTAACTACTTGCTTCAAGCTATTTCCAGGCAGATGCACCAAGATGGAGTATTCCACCCTGTGACCCAATTCAAGTCATCATTTGGCCAAAACAGACCTGGGCTGCCTATTAATGAACCCAGGCCCAAATGAAAACAGGCGGCCCAGTGGAAGTAGAGGGCGATTCAGGCAGTTGTGATGCCAAAGTCTGGGATCGAATCCCAGTAAGAACGACTACAATTCGACTGGCTATGAAGCCAACGTCGAGCCCAAACCACAGCCAGGTACTTCAATAGTCCAAGTTATTCCTCAAATGGTTCTGATCATGCAATCCCGATTATTACAGCCCAACACATTTCCTAATTATGACCACTTGAAATACAAACTAAGCTAATCACTGTTTTACTTCACAAAAACAGACATTTCAAATTAACTCAATCTAGCAAATGATAAAATAGATAGTCTCATGGTGTCATTAACAATTGAAGACACTAATTCACTAACAATCCACTAAACTACACTAAATAGAAAGTCACCAGTTCAAACGAAATTCCACAGTTCATATTACAAATTATCACGTCTGTAACAGTTGGCAACAATACTAATTAAACAAGTCAGAACTCAAACCAACAAAGTAAAACCACATCGATTAACTACAACTATGAAGGTTCCATTGAGTTTGAATCTAAAATGAGCCTTGATTGTACTCCAATTTTGGCATCACAACAGGGAGACTTTGAACATGTACCTGGAAAACGAAATAGGAGGCAGAAAATGAGATTAACAGCAGCAATGCAACAGAGATAATCACAGGCAGGACAGAGTAAGTCCAGAAGCAACAAATCCAATCAGAACACCAAATTGAACCAAACTGAACTCATCAAATAACTCAAATCCTAGATTAATCTACCAAATCAACTCAAAACCAGCTCGATTGGACCAAAACCATTCGATGAAACAACAGTAAAGCTTCAGAAGAACTTTTAGCAAACAGAAGAGCATCAGGACTGAATGATTTTGCCTAAAATTCAATGTAACAGTGCATTGTTTCGAAGATTTTTGTTTGTTTTTCTTTGGTTTTGAAGTTTTAATTCCTACTTCAGATCTAAAAAATTTAAAGAGGGAGAGTTTGGGATGGTTCTATGGCTGAAAGAGAGGCCCCCCTTCCTAAGCAAAGTGCTTGCCTTTTATAGGCACCAAGTGAGCTTACCTATATTCTTAATTTTCTTTCAAGTCCCTTACTCATTTTAGTTCTTAACCCTTTATTTTACCTGAAATGTCTTTTAACCCCCCACACCTAAAAATTTCTAGGAAGTTCTAATATGCATTCCCTGTTCTACCCTTACCCCTTCCCTGAATTACCCCTGGAACTATCCGGAACTTATTAACTTGCATAATTAAACATTCCCTAATTAAATCAACCCCAAACCCCCAAACAAAATTAAACTATCAAACCAAACAATTTACCCTAAATTCCCTTAAACAACTCAATTACCCTGAAAGCGGAACAATTATAACAAGGAAGTAATACTAAATCATTACGCTAAACTAAAGAAAATCTTGAAGCCAGTCTAAATGAAACAGAATCAAACAGCAAATATTGATTACACTTATGCGGAATCAGAATTTTAAAGGGATATTTACATAAACTAAGAGCTAACCATTAACCTATGATCAAACAAGCCTAGGTGAGTCAGGTGAACAACCAAAAGACTGATAACACAAGATGAGAAAAGATCAATAGACATGCAAATTACAATTGGAAATTAACCTAGATGAGAAGGGGAACAAACAGAAGAGTATTAAACCACTCGAGAACTCACTGATGGGCTTGAGGTCTGCTAACACTTGGTTCGAAATTCAAGCAGTCCCGTTGTTGTTTGACCCCCGATGATGGTAGAAATATCATGAGAAAGGCGAGGAAAGTCCCATAGCACTGATTTGGTGAAGTTTGATGAAACCCAGGTTCGCTGGAAAATTTTTAAACCTAAATTCGAACGATTCCACCCATAGTTGAAAGACGGGGTTAAGGGTGTTCGATAAAGGATGAAAAGAGGATACTGGGGTGTTAGTTTGGGGCCGTTTGGCGTAACCGGCATCGTGGCTGGAAAACTTTAATGGTATATTCGACGAGCTCTAGCACGATTCGAGGGACACCAACGACATGGTTAGAAAGAGGGATTCATGGGGAATCTATGGTGTGAATTTGGGACGAATTGGCGTAGGTGTCGTTCATCGCCGGCGGCGGCTCCGGCGGTGTTGCAGGGGAGATACGAGGAAGATGGATTGGGGTCTTTAGGGTTACACACGAGTTTAGACACTTTTATTAAAATAACAAAATTCAACGTGGGCCGTTGGATTGAAGGGGATCAATGGCTGTGATTGACCGATGCCTAAACGGCGTCGTTTCAACTGGGAGTGGACCGGGTAACAGGAGCGGGTATGGGCTGCTTGGCTATTTCTGGTTTGGGCTGGGACAAAGTAGACGAGAGCAGGCCCAAATTGGTAGCCCTCTTTGTTTTCTCTTTTTTTTTCGTTTATTTCTTTTATCTATTTCTTGTATTTTGTTTTGTATTTTTGTATTATTTATTTTTTTTGATTTTACAAAAAACAAAAATTCTAAAATAACAATCACAATCAAATTGCACTAAAATTAGATTTCCTAATTAATTCCTAATTAAAATACAAACTAATACAAATTTAAACTAAAATGCAAAAAGTATCATTTTTGTTATTTTCCTCCTATTTTGTTCTAAAAAAAATTAAGTCTTAATTAATCCTAAAATATGAAATTATATCCTAGATGCAAATGCGTATTTTTTGTATTTTTCATACGAATTAAGATGCACAGATAAAATGCAACAATTAACAAAAAATGCCACAAAATTTACAAGAAATTGTAAAATAGTAAAGAAATTATTTTGTTTGAATTTTTGGGAATTATTTGCTTAGGGAAAAAATCACGTGCTCACAAGGCCTTTCCTTGTTGAGATCAATTTGTATCTTAACCTTAGCCACACTTCCTCTTGTCTTCTGAAAGGATGCCGGTCCAGATATAAAGCTTTGCCAATAAGTGATATCAAGGGAGTGAGGATCTCCATGTAATATAGGTGCCAAGGTAGTTTAGGTATAACCACCCATATAGGCACAATAGGTGAGTCCTCATTAGGCTTAAATGCAGGGGTCCATGCTTCCAGCTTCATCATTTGCCCTTGAATGTACATGTGCTGCTTGCCCCATACTATGGAGTGGTCATATTCATTGTCCAAGTCATTGTATACAGTTCTGGCATTGAAATGAGCAATTTTGACTGCACCCTTGAGTTTAGTTTGGGCAATGAAACTTTTCCTGATCACTTCCATTCTAGGCATAGTATTTGAAAACTGGCCTAAAACTGTGTATTTGCATCTGTCAGCAAACCTCACCATGTAATCTTTCTTCTTGTATACTACAACAGGCTGGTCTTATTTTGTGGTTATTTTTGGAGGGGTGAGGGCAATTGCTCTATCTCTGCTTCATGCCTGGCTCTGAGTCTATTAACATAAGAGTGGGTGACAGTAGGAGGTGGGGGAGGAGAGCTGCCAGCATGTTTGTTTGGATTAGGGGGATTACTGGATTGAGGAGTGGGGTTGATATTTGGAGGGGCCTGTTTCATAGGTTGGCTAATTGGAGGACTGTTATTTGCAAGAGGTTTTTGAGATTTTTTGGTGTTGGTAGGTCTATCAAAGTTGGATGAGATCTTGAGAGAGGCATTAGTATTAGGAGTGGGATTTGGATTTGGATTGGATTGGTTTTGGGGCAGTTGATTGGTTAAAGGCTCATTGGTACCTGTTAGTTTCATAGGAGAGGGAACAACAGGAGGGGTGACATTATTGGTATTTGGACTTGTAAATGCACCCTTACCTTCACCATCTATTTCCATTTTGTTTTCAGGGGAATGTGAAATAGTTTGCACAAGCAATTGAGTACCTTGAGTAGGATCCCCATTGACATTCAGCTGTTTCTCTGATGAGACAGAAGGGAGCGGATCACTGTGTTTTTGACTAGGGGCATGGAGGTTCTTTAGACGATCAGTTTTCTGGTGATCTTGTGATGCATGAACAACAATTTGAACTCCCTTTTGAACAGCAGAAGTCTCATTGGCATTTGGTCGAACACCCAGCAACTCGGTAACTGCAGGTTCACTATTTTGGATATTCGAAAGGTTTGGCTCATGTAAAATTGGTTTTAAGGATTGGGAATCAATCTTTTGAACATCAGAAGTAGTTTGGCATTGGTTTTGGGGTAATTGATTCACTGGATCACCATGTCCGGCTAGATGTTGCAGAACTGGGCTTTTCAGTTGATCACTTGTGATATTAGAATGAGTTAAAATTTTTCTTACCCGTTCCTTAGGAGATGAGGGAAGATTTCCAATCATTGGTTGCAGTCGAATTGGTCCAGAATTGAGATTAACATTTTTTTGAGCTTCTAAATCATTTTGACTGTCAAGGATTTCAAAATTGATGAAGTGGATTGATACCCAAACAAAATTGAGGGTTGTAGACTGATGTCCGCATCAATACTAGAAATTTGGTAACCTTCTTGCCTAGATTGGCCAGCCAAAACTTCATCTCCAGCTAGCTCTGTGTTTGCTAAAATTTTCTTCAGATCCTTGGGGTTAATTCCTTCTGTGGAAATTGCTATTTTTTGGAGGAAAGTTGCATTTTGTGATTGTGATCTGCCTCCATGAGGTGGAATCCCAAATTTTGTCCCAGAATTTACTTGGGAATTTTTTGACGCTCCCAAGAGACTGCTTGCTACATTGATCGCCTCACCTCTTCGTTGATTCATAACAACTGGGGAATTGTTTGGAGAAGCTGGTTTGGATGGTTTATGCGCCTTGTTAAGACGCTTCTTTGGGGACAAGTCCAGTGGAATTTCATCGGTGGACGGCTGAGAACTGTCCATTTTACGTCAGAACTGGCAGTGTAGTAAACAATCGCCTTGTACGGAGAGAAAAGACAAATGAGGGGGCGATCTAATATTCTTGTTGATGGAAGGTTCAGTAGGAAGTTTTCTCCCTTGCTTTTTCTTTTTGTTGAATGAAACAGTGATCCATTCCTCCACTTTCCCTTCATTTGTAGCCATAGGTTGATGAGCTTGTCCTGCATGGGAGATTCAGTGCATTGTTTCTTGATAGCTCCATTGCCTCATTGTGTGACCAAAGCGACCACAATTTTTGCAAAGAAAGTATTCCCCTTCATAATGAATATATTGCTTATGTTGTCCAACAAAAAGGTAGGGTTGGACTGGAACTTCCAGAGGAATTTCCACACAAATTCTTGCATATCGACCTCTAAGGGTAGTGATGTTCATATGTCAATTTTTAGTAGGCGTCCTATTTCATTGCCAATTTTTTCCAAGATTTTTCCATCGTAAAACTTTGTTGGCAACTAATGAAGCCTAATCTAAACAACAAAGTGGTTAATTTTTTATTTTTAGCCACGAAGTTTGGTTTCCATCTGGAGATGGACATGAAGTGGCCATTTTTAAACCATGGACCTGAGTGGATGGCTTTATCCATGTTCTCCTTCCTCTTGAATTTGATAATAAATAGTCTTCTCCAAGATCAATGAGAGAGAAGTATTCTGTTGGATTCCATAGATCTTGAATTTTCCTTTTTAAATAATGATGTAACATACGTTTTCCTACTAATTTGATAATGATGAAAAATTTCCACGGTTCATATATGCATTGTCTATCTTCCGTTGAGAGGGGAATTTCTATGACACCATTTTTTTGCCTATTGGATTGTGCAAAATTTCCTTCTCATCCATTAAGTTGGTGGTGTGGAGTGTGTATTCTTGTTCAATTGTAGGAGCAAAATCCATTGGGTTTGATTCCATCAATTTTTCCTTGAAGGATGTTGGATTTTCCAAAACATCTCGAGGTAGGTTGTGATGGATTATGTCAGAGGGTTTAAGAGGGATTAAGTTAGAGGTTCTTGAGTTGTTCATGGTTTGGAATTTTTAGTGAGAAGGAAGAGGTTCTCACTCTAAAACTGCCTCCAATGTTTTAAAAGGCGGAGGCGTGAGGCGAGACGTTTTACCACTGACGAGGCGAGGCGTAAGCCCTGAGATATGGGGCGTAAGTCTCACGGATCTTTAAATTTTACTAATTTCAAGAATTTTAAGATAGTAAAAAAAATAATTATAACATTACATAAAATCACAAAATCATAACAGATAATCTATTTAAAATATTTATAAATTATAATTCAACTAGAATAATATGAAAAGTATGATATATATCATAATATGCAAATTAGCTGCAACGTCGTTACAATTCAAACATCAAAAGTAATGTACTTAATATGAAATCTTATATGTATCTCTTAAGGAGTAATGAATCTTGAAAGAATTTTGATATTATAATTTGATATTTTTCTTAAAATACTCCTTTTATTTAATATGCTTTGTATTTGAAAGAGAATTTATATAAAAATATAATTCACAATTTAACTATGATTCTCTAGCATTCACCATATTTAAATATAATTCATTTATTTTTAAGTTTCAACAAGTTAATAAAGTGACACATAATTCACCATACAGTACATGATAACTAATTATTTGAAATTTGTAAATAGTAACGAGTTAATACCGAACTATTATATTAATAAATATTGTATCTCGTAAACGTGAAAAAAATAATATTTAGTAAAATAATTATAAAAAATTTATGGACTAGTGTTTATTAAAAACATAACAAAAGTTAATAAATAAATAATTTTTAAATAAAATATTTATTTAAAATTTACTATCATCGCAGTCTTGATGGATAACGTACAATAGTATTTATTTTAATTATTACATAAAGTAATCTCAACTTAATGATTTATGATTAAGAAAAAGTAATTTTGAATAGCCAACGATCTATTAAGAAAAATTGAGGATTTACAAGGTTAGTTACATACAATTGCATAAAGTTCTATTAGGTGAGTCTAGTACGCTGGGCGTTGGGTGTGTCTGGGGCGTAAGCCCCGATGGCCAGGCGTAAGTCTCACGGAACTAAGCCCCACACATAAGACCAGGGGCATTTTACGAGTGCTCTGTCCCGGGACGAGTCCCAGACGAGTCCGAATTCTGCCTTTTAAAACAGAGACTGCCTCCAAAATCAATAATACAGAGTTTCTCTTCTTCCCTCCTAATTAATTTTCTTTCTTTTTGACTTTAAAACCTAATTAAATAAAAATCCTAAATTAATTCCAAATCCATCTAATTTATAAAATTAAACTAATTATCTATTTATAATATTTACAAAATTAGTTAATCCTAAATTAATGAAGAGAAACATACTAATCTAATATTAAAAGCTAAAAATGTAGACATGAATAATATTTTTTGTGGTTTTTATTTCAATAGAGCAATTAATTAACTAATTAATTCTAAAATATGAGCACAAAATCTAATATGCAATGCGTGATATTTTGACTTTTTTTGGAGCATTTTTCATGATAGTAACAAACTTAAACGTGCACAAACAGGAAACAATTAATAAAAATACTACAAAGTCCTATAAAATTGAAAAACAATTTGGAAAAAATCTATTTCCTTAATTTTGTAGGAGTATCTTTTAGTGGGGCAAAAATCAAATGCTCACAGCTGCCCCTCTTTGCTCGGAAACACGAAGAGTTTTCGGGCAAAGATAAAATGAGCAATTACAAGCGATTTTTGCCCGTCTGGATACTCCATGGGAAGCATTTTTGGGTAAAAGTCTGACCGAACCTTGCTTCGGAGGTTGCCTACATATCCTTGGCTATAAAGGAATCAGGTCAGAGCAGTTCTGGAAGTTTTGGTAGCTGGGACTACCGAGAAACTGTGATTTCACTACTGTTGCTGCTGTTTTTATTTGATGAGCTTCTTTCACACCAAATGAAAAATAAAAAGCTAAACTAGCTAAGCCTAGCGACTACGATTACAAGATTCCTATCTATAAACCTTCTAAAGCTTGATCTTGAGTCTTGGCTGGTTCTTCCTGCAGACTCTGATATGAATCTTGATGCTCGTTAGCTGCAACCGCTGGTTCATTTTTCTTCAGCTATTCGGATCAAGGCGGGACATGCAAAGCTTGTGACTTCAATCATATCTTGAACAATCCACATCTTTTCTCCACTTCTACACTTAGAGTTCAACTTATTTTCTTGTTTTTATTTGGATTGAGACTTATTCTTTTGGTCATCCCAAACCTCGTGCCTTATGGTAAAAACCTGTTCAGACACCAAAACAAATAAACGGATGAATATTTTCTGCCCCAGTTTTCACTAGGAAAGTTTCGTGATTTATTGCAACAAAAATCTAAACTATTTCTTTATCGAAAGCAATAAAATCTGGATTGTGTAACCTTGAGAAAAGAGATTACGGAGTGGAGACCCTATATCTGAAATGAAATCAAATGGGGATCGAAGGCACTAAGTTGGAAAGATTACCATGTTATGCTAGCATCAACTAGGGAGTGGGACTTTGTGTCGAAAAAGATTACTAGGTTATGCTAGCAAAGCTAGGGAGTGAGACCCTGTGTTGGAAAAGATTACCAGGTTATGTTGGCATCATCTAGGGAGTGGGACCCTATGTTGGAAAAGATTACCAGGTTATGCTGGATAAATCATCGGGTTATGCCGGAAAGGTCCTCAGGTTATGCCCGAAAAGTCATCGGGTTATGCTGGAAAGGTCCTCGGGTAATGCCGAGAAAGTCATCGGGTTATGCCGAAAAGGTCCTCGGGTTATGCTGGCAAAGTCATCGGGTTATGCCGAAAAGGTCCTCGGGTTATGCTGGGAAAGTCATCGGGTTATGCCAGAAAGGTCCTCGAGTTATGTTGGGAAAGTCATTGGGTTATGCCGGAAAGGTCCTCGGGTTATGCCGGAAAGGTTCTCGGTTATACCGGGTGTTTACCATGAAAATGATAACAACAATTAAATTTATACATGGGATTCTAAAAATACGTGATCTATTCCCGAGCTAGTTTGTATGATTATTACTAAACATGGAGTAAAACAGTAAAGATCGAGCTAGCCAAAAACGATAATCGAACCAGTAAGGGGACCTTCCCGGGCTTAGATCAAACCAGTATCTACCTTGGGGCCAGGCCTCGGGCCTACCTCGGACCAATCGTGGGTAGTCTTATCAAGGGTAGTCGAAAAGGGGATAACAGGTAGGATGTAGATAAACAAGGCTTTATACTATCAATCTTGAGCTAAATAATGAAGAACAAACGAAGAACAATAAAATGCTAGAGCGACCTCGGGGTCGAAGAACACAGATAACTTAGAAGAAAAAGATAGAGAGAGATATTATTGCTTATTGAAGAAGTGGAGCAACATCAGCCCCTTACAAGGTGGGGCGAGTCCCCCTTATATAGGAGAGGGAACCCAGTAAAGTATGTATATATTATTTACAAGATTAGAAAGATGGGACGGCCTAACGCACGTCATCTCAATAGGCTGCAGATAGACCAACTCTGCCAGGCGTAGCCATGTGCTTCGGAGACCTCTTCTCTCACCCTGATTTTGAGCCCTGCTTCCTTCGACTCGAACCTCGACGAGCCTTAGACTGGGAACTCGATCGTGATCTTCACCCTCGGGGTCTCGGGGAAGGCTTCCAAAATTGTCTTATAGAAAAAATCAAGTCTTCTGATTTTTTCCTCGTATAGATATTCTTCGCATTTCTCATGACGAAGTGATGGGAAATGATTCTGCGACTCGACTCTTCGAGCTCCTTCAGGCGACTCTATAGTGGCGATTTAGAGCGTGGTGTAATCTTCCGTGACATAAGCAGTGTCTCATAGATCTCTGCTCGACGTCCTGTCGTTTCCACTCCTCGAGGCAAAAGTGCTACCGTCGGTTAATCTTTTCAATGAGGTAGTAATTACACCCGTCGGTTAATCTTTCAGAGCATCGATAACCGTTTCGTTTTCTCTCTATAAATGAGGGTGTTTTATGGCATTACATCTTTTATCTTAACACTTCTGCTAGTATGTTTTGCTTTTTCCTTCCCATCATCTTCTTTTGTCTTTGATTACCATGATGGGAGCTTTCTATCTTGAGGCTGTTTTTAAGGGATCTTTCGGGCCGCGTCTAGGCCTTCTGCTGGGGTCTACCTTCATTGAATGTAAATATATACGTTGGCCTCTGCTACTACCGTCGGCTCGAGATGGCGATGGGTGGAAAGTTGGTTTCACCTTTGCTTAGATGGCTATTCGAATTATGCATCGCTGCTCAAAAGGGGGATCGAAATACCCATCGCTCCTCACCTTCATACCTCGTCTTGATGTGGAACTCTGCCCTGAGCCGGGAGCTTGCACGACTTACTGCTTGAAGAAGTGTATTGGAAGTAGCCATGCAAGAAAGGACGAGGATTGTTGGGCCTGCTCTCCCTCTGAAGCTTCCTTGGCCAAAGACGATCCTCGAGCTTCGGAGTGCTATGGCACTTCATCATCCTTTCATGCTCCCTGGTTGCTCTTCCTCGACCGCGTCAAAGTGGTCAGTTGAGATAGGGTTTCCGGGGGAGATCCTAGATATACTTCTTTTGAGGGTAAAGTAGGTGTGAGGCCCTTTCGTCATGTATTCTCTTTTGTCGTATCTGTGTCGGGAATCCTTTGTTGGCTTTTGTACTTTGTATGTGATGTCCCTTCAGGGCTTTATAATCGAGCGATATGACCCCTCGAGGGCTTTTGTACTTGAAAATCTTATAAATGAGAAATGAACTTTGTTGACCTCTGCTTTCGAGTTTGCGCTATTTCCTTATGCTTTCATGCCCTTCAAGGCTCTTCAAATGTATTCCTTTGTGTTGCTGATTGCTGATATTAATTTTGGATGTGAGCATTTTCTTTGATTTTTTGCCAATTGATATGGGCTCATTTCGATCCCATTGTTATCCCTCAGGATGATTTTGGGACGACGTGGTGGATCGATGCTTGCTAGGGTTTTTTGGGTTGCTCGGAGATTGCGCGTTAAGTCCGGGGCCTCCGGGGGTACTGCCCCGAACGTAGGTCATCTTCGGGGTACCCCGAAGCCTTGATTAATTTGGACGTAAATGGTCCTTTTGGGCCGTATGAGATAGATTTCTGCCTCTCCTTTGGTGCTTGTTTGCTTTCACGCCCTTAAGGATTTTTAAATGCCTTCTACTGCTTATGGGCCGTTGTAGCTTGCCGTGATAGCTTGTTTTGGTCCCCAGCTGATTCCCAAGGCTCTTTTCTACTTTCTTTTTTGCTGTACTTTAGCTTGACGAGGGACCGACCAGATAAGCTCGAGCTGTCGGGGCCTACTGGTTCATTTGGAGATCTTGCATCAAATTTTGGGGCCTTCGGGAATGATACTCCGGATGAAGGTCATCCCTAGGTGCCTCGATAGGCGCTGTTGATTTTGATGTGGATAACTCTTTTACAGAGTGTAAGGTTTGCTTCCGTTCGAGGAGTTTGCCTATGTGCGGGGTGCTTCCTCGGGGCCTCGTCGAGCTTTGGAGGTTGGAGCTTCCCGAGTTTGCTCCTCCGGAGAGGGAATTGTGATCTCGGGTGCATGCCTCGCATCTGGCGTAGGCGCTATGGAGCTTATTGTGACTCTGCTTCTTGGCGGACAGAGGCTCCAAATATGAAATGCTACCTGGAACATGAAGATAATTCGCGTGGATCCTCGAGCTTGGTACGTTGGAGGATATTTCTTGGTTCGGGTATTGACCCGTCGATCCGTATCGAGGCCATTGGCTTCCGGGAGCTTACATCTGGTAGGTGACTTCACCGCTGCCTTTTGCATATAAGAGGGGTGTATTCGGCCTTATTGTATGACTTCACTAATTTTGGGCAGATGTTCTTCCGTTTCGGCATTAGGTTCCCTATCTTTTAAAGTGTGAAAAGAGTCTGTGCTTCTTTGCTTTATTTTGTTGGTTCTGCTTCAGCCATGGCGACTACTTCGGACTCGTTAAGTCACAGGCCGGGGGATGCCGTTCTCAGTTTTGGAGAGCCGAAGGGCTTCGCTCTGAAGACGGTGTCTTTGATGAGAGAGGAATACCTGGAGATGGCGATGCGGCACTGTGGGTGGAGCGATGGGATGGCACTGTGGGTGCTTTCCCCATGTGAAGGCAAAGCGGACTCTGCTGATGGGTTCTTGAGCGTTTACTTGTACCCTTTTGCATTTGTCCCTCTTGATAAGGTCGTGCTCGACTTTTTCTTGAAGTATCGGGTTACTCTAGCATAGATTCATCCGTCGTTTTGGCGAACAGTGCTGATGATGAGATTTTTTGTGGAAAAGGCCGGACTTGAATTTTTGCTCGATCATCTCGTCACGATATATTAGCCTTTCCACCATCGAGGGCTGCTAACCTTGAGGGGTCACTCACCCACACCCTTTGTTGTTGATGATGAGGAAGGTGAAGACTGAGAGTGGGCCATTTGGTTCATCTGAGTTAGGACGACCGATATCATTCCTGTAGAGTTTCTGCCATTCCCCGAAGGGCGGAATTACACACGTAAGTAAGGCGCTTTGTCGTTTCTTCAGTTTTTGTTCATAGCAAAAATCGGCCAAGTAATCAGCATTATTCCCTTTGTTGCAGCAACTTTGTGGATGCCGGGCCAAGTTCATGATTTGCCCGACTGGGTTCGGAGGCAGGTGACCCATTCATATGCGATGAACGCAGGTGGCGAGCTATGTCTCGCATCAAGTGGGGACCGGACCATCAAAGTACGTGCATATGTTGCTTTTCTTCTGCCGATATGTACTTGAGGCAGCATTTTCCCATCTTATTTATGCTGGATACGTTGTTTTTGTAGATATCGGGCGGTTTCTCGGGGCGAGGCAGCATTTTCTCGGAGAAGAGATGAGTCGTTGGATTCCGAGTTGGGAGACGGTAGCAACAAGAGGGTTCGGGATCCATCATGCAAAGGATATTCTAGTGGCGTTGGCTGGGCTCGTGCTTCTGAGGATGGGGCATCACCCGAATTGGCTATCCCAGGGGTGCCTATTTCTGGTGATGAGCACTTGCATTCTGCATTCTACGGATCTTAGCGGGGTGTCGCAATCCTTTAATGGTTGTGACGATATGCCGCAGCTTGCCAGTTGTGCTTTGTTTGGTTTTCCCTTTTCTGTGGAGCTGGATCCGGGTTCGCTTGCTTGGCGATGCTCTGCGCTCACCTCCGTTGGATGGCGTAGTTGCTGCTCTCTTGGGTCTATAACTTTGAGCATTTCATGATTCCTGTGGTGGGTCACGGTTTCCTTGGAGGGGTTTTGGTCAAATAGATCCGAGTCACCCGGAGTTCCCGGCTTCACTTATAGTGACCACTATACTTGGAACTGCAACATTGAAGTCGAGCTCTACCGGGCGAGGTTTCCTTGCTGCTTACGTTTTGTTGAATCTGGTACCATTGGGAGTTCATCGAAGGTGTTGTCTTTGGGCTACTGCCTTGTTGTTGCGAGACACGCTGTACCTCAGATCGTTTCTTCCGTTCGCGCCATGTTGATAATGACTCCGTTCGTTCAGTGTCCGCTTCTCTGTTGGGGATCTGCTTGGATATGCCGATCTAGTAAGGGTTTCACGAGGATAGTCCGTGGTTCTAAGTCGGGTTTGGTGTTGGTTGCTGGTATATGACCAAGCCTCGACCGGATATTCGACTAAACTTCGCTCGAATTGCTCTGGAGCTGCCAGGTATGCTTTTTTTGGGTTTTGGCGAAGGCCTATGCCACCCTACTATTCGGGACCGTGAGTGGTCTCGTCTATCTTGTCGGATAGCGGGGTGCGGTTTCCTGTGATATTTTATTTCTTCTTATTCTCCCGGCCTTTGGTGCATTGAGCCTATTTGGCATTATTTTGATGATGTTGGCATGTGTTTCCACGGATCGCGCTAGTACGGTGAGCGGGTCCCCTAGATTTGATGTCGAACAATGATGCTGCATCGTGGTTTCTTTCGTGGGAGTTTCTTCAAATCTCCTCATCGGGATGGGCCCGAGTTCTTTATTTTGGAGGTCTTTGTTCCCGAACGGGTGTGCATGAGTGGTGACTTACCAGTGAGGACCTGAGGTCTTGTTACTCCCAGGGAATTTCATTGTTTTTGACTTCCGCGAAATGAATCCCGGGATCGTATCTCCGCGAGCGTGAGTTGATCTTTATAATAATGTCTTCCAACATCCTCACTATTACAGGATAAGTTGTTGGTTCGTCATCGCCCGATACCTCAGGCACTGGCTCGGAGCGAGGAGATATGGCCAAATGCTGTTCCTGCAACATTTCAAGAGTAATACGAAGATTAGCTTCTCGTTCTATCGGGGCTGGGATTTTTCAGGTTTCCTGTTGGTTAGCGTGTTGCGTGCTGCCATCGGAGTGCAAGACTTTGTTACCCCGCTATGCAGCGTATGAATTCGTATTCGCTCAAACCGATCTAGATGCATTATCGGGGTCCTGCGGTGTCGTGCTAGCTGTTAGGACGACCATATTGTTTTCTTTACAATTTTTGGGGTTATCATCCTCGATTTTCCCTATCGAGCTGATCATTAACCTGAAATCGAAAGGTCTTGGGCAAGAAAACGTGTGAGAGATATCATGCGTTTAAATGACGAAACTAGTAAGAAAATAATTACTATTATTTTTAGCCTCACGGTGGGTGCCAAACTGTTTACCGTGAAAATGGTAACAACAATTAAATTTATAAATGGGATTCTAAAAATACGTGATCTATTCCCGAACTAGTTTGTAAGGGTGATTAGTGCTAAACATGGAGTAAAACAGTAAAGATCGAGCTATCCAAAAACGATGATTGAACCAGTAAGGGACGTTCTCGGGCTTAGAGCAAGCTAGTGTATACCTCGAGACCAGGCCTCGAGCCTACCTCGAACCTATCGAGGGTAGTCTTATCGAAGATAGTCGGGAAGTGGATAACATGCAGGATGTAGATAAACAAGGCTTTATACTATCAATCTTGAGCTAAAAATGAAGAACAAACGAAGAACAATAAAATGCTAGAGCGAACTCAGGGTCGAAGAACATAGATAACTTAGAAGAAAGAGATAGAGAGAGATATTATTGCTTATTGGAGAAGTGGAGCAACATCAGCCCCTTACAAGGTGGGGTGAGTCCCCCTTATATAGGAGAGGGAACCCAGTAAAGTATGTATATATTATTTACAAGCTTAGAAATATGGGACGACCTAACGCACGTCATCTCAATAGGATGCAGATAGACCGGCTCTGCCAGGCGTAGCCATATGCTTCGGAGACCTCTTTTCTCACCCTGATTTCGGGCCCTACTTCCTTTGACTCGAACACCGACGAGCCTTAGGCCAGTAACTCGATCGTGGCCTTCACCCTGGGGGTCTCGGTGAAGGATTCCAAAATTGTCTTGATAGCAAAAATCAAGTCTTCTGATTTTTATCGCGTACACTGGGAAAGTCGTCGGGTTATGGCGAAAAAGTCATTGGGACCCTATGTTGGGAAAGACGTGGCTAGATATTGGAGACCCTATGCTATCATGGTTTTGAATTTTTCTTCTTTTTTTCTTAAAATTTAATCTAAGAAAAAATGACTAAAAATGTGGGAAAGAATTCGGAGGAGACTTCCCTTTTGGGTTGTTGCTGCAAAGTTGTTTCTAGCCCTTGCGTAGTTTCTTTTTGGTTGCACCTGCTTCTTGCAAGGTTTCTTTGGATTGCACTTGTTTCCTATTTTTCAAACAAATAATGACTTGTCAGTTTGAAATGGTGGTCGATTTTGTGGCATTGATTGTTTCAATCGCTTGATCTTGGCCCAGCTCTTTCAATAAAATATCCATTGTTTGCTGGCTTTCTGGAAATTGGTTTCATTTCTAAACCAGGGATCTTGACTTTCCAAAATTCCACATGATGGTTAACCCATGTGGGGCTTGGCTTTTTCATCTTATTTTTTCCTTTATGGGCACTTGACTTTGATTTCTTTCCTTTTCAAGAGTTTTTCTGACTCTGTAGCATCGACCATCATGGCCAGTCGAGGTTGACTTGATGCACCTGCTGATGTTGGGTGCTTTTCTTGAATTCTAGCTTTCTGTCAAACAAAACCCTGTAAAACCAATCTTGCCATCTTTTCTTAGTATTAGTTTCGGAGGAGAATTAAACCGAAAGGGATTCAAAGAAAAGTAAATAACGGACATGATAATGAATTTAAACGAGAATTGTCCCTTTCGGGGTAAGGAAAGAAGGACTTATCTGGAGGCATGCAAATTTCAATAGACATGACATGCTTCTTGGACTGGATACACGATCCGTGCGAATGATCCAACTCTCATAAACCCATCATAACCCATACCTCAAAATCGAGAAACCTTGCCAGGACTTTATTAGTACCGATGGTCATAAGGGATCTCTTCTTCGATCAGTGGCACCCTTTGCGGGTTTTCACCATCTGAGCTCTCTCATTTCTCTTCTCAACATCGCCTTATAGTGCTCTTTTCAAGTTTTCACTAACAAGATTCTCTCATTTTCAATTTCTCTGCTTACCATCACCTTATGGTGCTCGTGTGAGTTTTCACCAATAAGACTCTCTCATTTTATCTCACTCATTTGGTTGTATCAGATCCAAGTAACCATATTCTCCAATTTTGAACATCTTTACCGATTGATCGGAAGGGCTTGAACATGATTTGGGGTAAAAAGAGTCTGGATTGAATTACAACTTTGGAACCTTTCAGGCAAACCATTGCTGAACCATTATAAATTCTGCCCCAGCGTCACTTTTGGGGAAATGTGTATTTCTATTTTGGTATGACTGAATCGCAGAGAGAGGCTGCCTACGTATCCTTTCGAAATCAAGTCAAACATAGTTCAGGAAACTTTATTTTTGATTTTCTTTTGTTTTTGTTGGTTTTTTTACAACATTTTCGGATTCCAAAAAGGGTAGTCAAAGAAAGGCAATCGACTCAAAGGGTTTGCAAAGGGTTAATAGTGTTTGGGCAGCGAGAATGAAAGCCTTCATCATCCCAACTAGAGAATATCAGTATGACAGAAGGTTTAAACGTAATACCTTTTGACCATGTCTGCATTGACAACTGTTTCAGGGTCATTTCCTTCAATGTCTCCTAAGTACAATGCCCCTTTTGGCAATAATTTTCTTATAATGTACGGACCCTTCTACTTTGGAGCGAATTTTCCTTTTACTTCCTTATGATGCGGGAGAATGAATCTCAAGACGAGTTACCTCACTTAAAAGTTCCTAGGCCGCACTTTCTTATTGTAGGCACGAGCCATTCTTTATTAATACAACTGCCCGTGGCAAACAGCGGCTATCTGCTTTTCATCAATCAAGATTAATTGTTCTAGACAGGTCTTGACCCCTTCATTATCCTCAATCTCAGCTTCAACGATGATTCGAAGAGATGGAATTTCAACTTCTGCGGGTATTACGACTTTAGTTCCATAAACCAATAGATAGGATGTCGCCCCAACTGATGTGCGCACGGTCGTGCGATATCCCAACAATGCAAAAGGCAACTTTTCATGCCATTGTCTAGAAGTTTGAATCATTTTCCTGAGGATCTTCTTGATGTTTTTATTCGTTGCTTCAACGACACCATTAGCTTTGGGCCTAAAAAGGGTAGAATTCCGATGCATGATCTTAAATTGTTTGCATATCTCTCTCATCAAATGACTGTTCAAAGTTGCAGCATTGTCCGTAATGATAGTTTTAGGAATACCAAAATGGCAAATAATGTTGGAATGCACAAAGTCCGCCACTGCTTTCTTGGTGACGGCTTTGAGAGTGACTGCTTCAACCCACTTTGTGAAATAGTCAATTGCCATTAAGATGAACCTATGCCCATTTGAACCTTTTGGCTCGATTGGCCCAATGACATCTATACCCAAGCAATGAACGGACATGGTGTTCACATAGGGTGCAATTTTGAAGGCGGTACATGAATCAGGTCACCATGTACTTGACACATATGAAATTTTCGAACAAAAATGAAACAATCCTTGCCCGAAAGATTTTCTTTGCAAGGAAGTATCCGTTCATATGGGGTCCGCATACTCCGGCATGTACTTCATTCATGATTCTTCTGGCCTCTTGGGCATACATGCATCTTACAACGTTCAGATCTGGAGTTCTTTTATACAATACTTCTCCGCTCAAGAATAAACTACTGGCGAGCCTTCTAATGGTTCTCTTTTGGTCTCCACTAGCTTGTTCAGGATATTCCTTTGTTTTCAAGAATCTTTTGATATCATGATACCATGGCTGAACATCTGGTTCCATCTCAATTGTGTTGTAGTAACCATGTCTTTCTCGGATTTGGATCTCCAACGGGTTAATATGGTCATTGCCTGGATACGACAGAATCAAGGCCAAAGTAGCTAGTGCATCGGCTAACTTATTGTGAAACCGAGGAATGTACCTGAACTCGACGAATTTGAACTGCTTGCGAAGATCTTCCACATGTTGCCTGTATGGAATAAGCTTGATATCTCGGGTTTCCCATTCATCTTGAGCTCGTCAGATAATTAAGTCAGAATCTCTCATGATTAGCAGTTCTATTACATCCTGATCGACTGCAATATTCATGCCCATAATGCAGGCTTCATACTCGGTAGTGTTGTTCGTATAGAAAAACCGAAGCCGGGTTGTGGTCGGATAGTGTTGACCAGTAAGCGAAATCAAAATTTCCCCAATCCCGTCACCTTTCGCATTCACAGCTTCGTCGAAGAACATTTTCTAAGAATTTGTGTCTTTTGGAACTACCTCAACTGAATTTACCTTCTCGCCCGGAAAGTAAGTGCTCATGGGTTGATATTCAGCATCAACTGGATTCTCAGCTAGATGATCCGCCAAGGCTTGAGCTTTTATTATCGTGTGGGTGACATAGACTATGTCAAACTCGGTGAGCAGGTTTTGCCATTTTGCTAACCTTCCTTTAGGCATCGATTTTTGGAATATGTAGTTCAAAGGGTCCAGCCTGGTTATGAGATAGGTGGTATAAGCCAACAAGTAATGCCTAAGCTTCTGAGCGACCCAAGTTAAGGCGCAACAAGTTCTTTCCAACAAAGTGTACTTGGCTTCATAACTAGTGAACTTCTTTCTCACATAGTATATGGCTTGTTCTCTCTTCCCGGTCATACCATGTTGCCCGAGAACACATCCAAAAGAATTCTCCAACACTGTCAAGTATAGGGACAAAGGCCTTCCAGGCTCGGGTATGGCCAACACTGGCGGATTCGACATATATTCTTTGATATTGTCAAAAGTTTCCTGACACTCATTTGTCCATCTAATCGCCGCATGTTTCTTCAATAGCTTAAATATGGGCTCACACGTAGTAGTGACTTGAGCAATGAATCTGTTGATGTAATTCAATCTTCCCAACATACTCATAAAACCCCCAAATATTTCCAGATGGTACTCCAAAAGGCACAATTAGCGGGATTCAACTTCAATTCATACTTATGAGACGCTCAAAGAACTTTCTTAGATCCCGCACATGGTCATCCTACGTTCTGGATTTAATGATCACATCATCCATATATACCTCAATTTCCTGGTGCATCATATTGTGAAAGATGGCAGTTATAGCACTCATGTAAGTTGCCCCGGCATTCTTCAGACCAAAAGGCATGACCTTGTAGCAGTAAGTACCTCAAGGTGTGGTGAAAGTCGTCTTTTCTGTATCTTCTTCATCCATTAAAACCTTATGATACCCATCATAACAATTTACAAAAGATTGTATATCATGTTTGGCACAGTTGTCAACAAGGATGTGGATGTTTAGTAATGGAAAGTTGTCCTTCGGGATTGCCTTGTTCAAATCGCGATAATCAACACACACTCGGGTTTTCCCATTTTTCTTTGGCACTGGGACCACATTAGCTAACCATGTGGTATATCGGACCACTCGGATCACACCCGCTTTTAACTGTTTGGTGACTTCTTCTTTGATCTTATCACTAATGTCTGTTTTAAACTTTCTCTATTTTTGTTGGATAGGGGGATAACCGGGGTAAGTTGGCAATTTGTTCACCACTAAATCAACATCAGTCCTGGCATATCATCATAGGACCAGGCAAACACGTCTTTGAATTCAAACAAAAGTTGGATTGCATCAGCGTGAATGCTTATCATGGTTTCCTGGACCTCTTCTGAACTACCCAAATCAACTGGCTCAGTTTCATTTAAGTCTGGTTTATTCTCAAATTGTTCTAGTTCTCAATTTATTTCCTCAAAAGCCTCATCTTCATTATATTCTGGTTCTTGATTCATTGTTTCACAATTAGACAACATGTTAGGATTTGGGCATGAATTCCGCAAGCATGTCATGTTATTTAAGTCCGCATTATTAGAATTGAAAAGAACGATAAGAAAAATAACAAAAATCAGAAAGAATAAAGAAAGAGATTATTAGACGATGAAATATTGATTTCATTTCTTTGAATTTGAAGATAGGAGGGTTTACATTAGAATTTAAAATACAATAAACTAAAACATTCAAGTTATACCCTGAAATAACTCGGAATGTAGAAAAGATGGCAAGACTGAACTACCAGGATTCCCGCCTGAGTGGGAATGGAGTAGCCTTCTAATTTTGTAGTTTGGCATTTGGCCCCACATATTGCACCTCAGAAGTCTTGAGCCTTCACCCGGCTGGACCATATGTGCCTCATATAACATTTGCCTCATCGCTCCACAAAAGTCCTCAATTTCCTCGGCCGTGAAGGCCTCATCTTCTTCCTCTATGTATCTAGGCATAACAAATATTTTGGAGAGATGCTGGACCGGCTGAGGCAGGACCCACCCATTCTTCTTACGTTTATTAGCCCATGTTACATTAGCTTCTGTGGCTTGGAAACCGACATCGAAGAATTTCTCATTGGCAGTTAGAGTGATGGGCTCCGTGATGCCTTGCAAAGATACCCCGAACCCCTTCGCGGGCTTGTACCCATGCTTTATCATTTCAGTGGCGACCATGATTGATGCATTTGACAAGAAGGGTTGAGGACACAAGGTTCCCTCCTCACACTAGTCCACGACCACAATCTCAAAAGCTTGGTACACTATATGCTCAGTACATTCTTTAGCCTCCAGACATAGAACTGATGGGTCCCTGTAGATCGATTGCTCATCTTCTCTATGGACCACGGTTTCTTGGTCTTCATGTTCAAACTTAACCAATTGGTGTAGGGTAGAAGATACGTCTCCTGCAACATGGATCCCCTTCCTAGGAGAAAATTGTAGGAGGTGTCCATTTCCAAAACCTAAAATGTTACATCAATATCCACAGGGCCGATGGTTAGGATCAAATGAATCTCTCCTATCGTGTGCCTCTTGATACCGTCAAAAGTACGTACACAAACATTGTTGGGTCTAATCCTTTCAGTCCCTATTTCCATTCTTTGTAAGGTCGAGAGGGGATAAATGTCAACCCCAGATCTGCCATCCAATATAACTCTTTTCACGTAGTATCCTTCACATTTAATGGTCAAATGAAGAGCTTTGTTATGGGACGCTCCTTCTGAAGGCAAATCATTTCTACTGAATGAGATCCGGTTGACTTCAAAAAATCGTTCCGCCATTCTTTCCAATTTCTCAACCATGGTCTTGAGCGGAACATATGCTTCATTAAACGTCTTCAACAACACTTTCTGATGTTCATTCGAACTTATCAGTAGAGACAAAAGACAGACCTGGGAGGGAGTCTTCCGGAGTTGGTCAATGATATCTTAATCCGAGGTTATTATCTTTCGGAAGAATTTCTCTACCTCTTCAGCACTGACTAGGAGGGTGACTCTGGATTTTTCCTGTTTGGAGGTACGGGCTGCAACAAACCCATTTGGACCAACTTTGGGAAGAGGCTGGAATATGATTCATCGATGGGTGTGAAGTTGGTTTTTCTGGGCGGTTCACGGGCACGGGCATTATATGGAAAATTATTCTGTGGGGGACGAAGATTATATGGAGCTTGGTGGGGAGGGTTATTTTTGGGATGTGGAGCTTGGTTCTGATTGTAATGTTGTTGCAGCCGGGCATACGGGAGAGTATTCATTACTGCATAAGGTTGAGGAGTCATGGCATATGCCGCATCTAGGTGAGGGTAGTAATGTTGCGGGGTTCTGGAAGAGGAAACAAAGTAATCTCAGGGTTGACGAGGATTTTTCAGACTTGAGGCCATCATTGCTACCTCTTCTTTCTTTTTTCGGTTTGCTGCAGCCCCCGACCCGCTCTGAATTGCTCGAGAGGTGGCTCTTATAGCCGACGGGCTCAGGATGTGACCTGTTTTCAAACCATTCTCCACCATTTCCCCAATCTTTATGGCTTCTGTCAACGGCTTGCCCATAGTGGACATTATGTTTTGGAAATAATCATCCTCTTGGGCTTGCAAGAAGACACTGACTATCTCGGTCTCATCCATTGGGGTTTTACCCTGGCCGCTTGCTCGCGCCATTTGATAGCATATTCTCAGAAGCTTTCTAAAGACTTCTTTTTGAGATTGGACAAAGAGTTTCTATTTGGAGCTATGTCCACATTATACTGGAATTGTCTGACAAAGTCTCGGGCCAAGTCATTCCATATGTGCCAGTGGGAGATGTCCTGATCCATACTATTCTGATGCAATTCCTATTAAGCCTCCTCCGAAGTAAGCCATCAACAGTTCTTCCTTTCTGCCTGCTCCTTTTAACTGATTACAATATCTTTTCAAATGGGTAATCGGGTCTCGATGCCCGTCATACTTCTCGAATTTTGGTGTTTTAAAACCAATGGGAAGATCAACATGAGGAAACATGCACAGGTCTGCATAGGAAACACTCTTCTGCCCACTTAGGTGATGTACGTTTTTGAGACTCTGTTCGATGCTCTTAATTTTTCAAGTGATCTCTTCTTGCTTGGGGTTTTTCACAGTTTTCTCCTGTTCTATGGCAGATTCATACCAAGGGTGTTGAGGGTAAGAGTTTTGGGTGACATGAGTCCTATCCAGTTGAAATGGTGGTATTTGGAAAGTAAAGGAGGATGGCTCAAAACCTGGCCTAGGTACTGTTCGCTGTGTCGTAGTAGAGGTTGGTGGTGCGGTGAATATGTTAGATGACACTCCTGAAAATAGTGCCTGGGTGCAAACCTCAGAAGACGTTCCTGTGAAATGGGTTGACATGGTGGGATATCCGAATGGGGTGGACGGGTAGTTTATAAGGACATTGGAGGTTCCACTTGTTCTGGGAATCAGCTCGGGAAAATCGAGTATTGCGCCGGGCGGTTCCCTACCGTTAGACTAAGCATCCTACATTTCCAATATACGGAGGCGCAATATCCTGTTCTCTTCAGCTGTTGCTGACTCTGACATTAGGACAACCATCATTGGGCTGTCGTCTGAGGGGTTAATGATTGGAAGGTGACCCTCCAATGTTATTTCAAGACTCCCTTTAGATCTCATGAATGCGAAGCCAGGTTACCACAAAACCAATCACCTTAAAAAATAGAATGTGTTCTCAACAACATACACAACAAACCGGTTAGTTTGAGACAATTAACACATAAGGAATCACACATTGGGGAATGCAATGCACCTAGACAATTAAATGTTTTTGTACATGTTTTGCAATAGTTGCGTGTCTCATCCCGACTTTTGTGACCTCCCAGATCTTTGAATCTTTTCTTTTCTTTTGCGCCTTTTCATTATTAGCTCTTTTTTCTTTGCGCTCTCTTTTTTTACATTGTTTTCTCTCTTTTTATTGTTTTCTCTCTTTTTATCATGTCCTCCTTTTGTCATTTTCTCTCTTATTTGAGTTATCTAAAGCCATGACCGGATCCGATGGGGGATTGCCTATGTATCAAACACCACGTGAATCAGATCATCACTTAGTTCAGGGGATAAATGAGAAATAAAAGAAATAAACATTTTTGGGTTTTCAAGTTTTCATTAAATAATACTTCTGACTTTCCTCTATTAAACGACTCCAACATACATACTTAAGAACTGAAAAACTAAAACAGACTCAAAACAGACTCTAAAAGGAAATAGAAATACAGACTCGAAAAGAAAAATCAGGAGTACATAAGTGCCTCCAATACTACTCCAGGGGCATGCGAGATATCAGTCGATCTCGCTGCGGGCCTACGTGCCATATCTTCTTGGAGGCAATATAGGTCGTCCATTATCTAATGGAAAAAAATCGTTACTGCAGCAAAGAATATTGACCTGGTCATATCCTCACATTCATTGCACTTCATCACAATATAGTCAACATTCTTCTAATCCTCTCCCTGATGACACTCTTCTCTTGGAGCAGACGCCCAATTTGTTGAGATCTAGCCTCCAAAACTTTGGTGGCCGTATGATTTTGCTCTTGCAATTGTTGCAGGCCCTCCTCTAGTTGTGACATCAATGCATAACATTGCTTTCTTTCTGCTTTGAAGTTCTTTGCTTCCTTGGTCATTTCACTCTCAAGGGTATTGATCTTTTTCTTCAGACCCGTGATTCCTTTGTCGTATTTTTCCTTCAACTGTCGAACGAAACTATCCCGTTCTTCCGCATTCCTGGCCAACTTTGCTCGTACCTTTGCTAGTTCAACCTCAGTCTTTTCCTAATCAACCCCATAGTCATATACTTTTCGCCTAAGACTGTTTATAAGTTTTTCATCTGTTCCACTTATGACCGAACTCTCAGCTGCTATTTTCATTTTTCGGATCTGGGCTCGGAGGGCTTTGTTTTCTTGGGCCAACTTCTTCTTTTCACCTTCATCCACATCAGCTTGCAATCCATTATCAAATTTAAGGCCTATAATTTGCCACTCAAACTAGCTTATGGTGGCCCTATATTCATTTTCTTTGGTCAACCAGGCCCATTGTTCTTGCGACGCTTCAACAAATTCTTGGATGTGAGGCCTTTTTGTTGTCCTTTCAGGTTCGACCCTTGCATTGACCTTCTTTTTATACCAAACAAGATAACCAGGCGAGACCTCGCCTCTAAACAAGTCACTTACTCGGGTGTTTGCCATCAAATATTGGCACTTGTTCCAAATATGATGAACCACTTCTTCATGAAATTAGCCATTAGAATGGACTTCAATTGCATGAACACTAAGTTCTTCGTCTTGGGGAACTACCTAGCATCTTCCCAATTGCCTCAAAACCCGGTATTGGGCATAGGGCTAGATGCTTCGAAGACCCATCAGAAGGACGTAGGGACCAGTGGCAGACATGTACACAATCTCTTCAACGAGAAGCCAACCCACTATCCACTCTATCTGACATGCGGTTATGGAACGAAGGTGGGACACCCAATCTCCGACCCTTTCTGGCATTTTGAACCAGAGACCCTTGTACCAAACTCCTCGATGCAACATTTCCCTGTAGATCCGTGGTTTATATATCGAGGATGATGACACAGGTGTTCAATCATCCATATTTGTAGTAACAAATTGCACCCTTCGAAAAAATCTGCTCCGGCTTTGCAAGTCGTAAGAGCTCGGAATATCTCAGATACTATCATAGGGGCAAGGGTGCTCTTGGCATTGGTAATCAAAACATTGACAACCCCCTTACCCGTAGATCAATATTCCCGTCCTTCATAGGAAACACTAGAAGACCTAAGAATTCCACCATGAAAGCGAAGAATCTATGCTTTTCCCACTTTGACCGGTTCTCTTTGCTACAAATTCTACTTTTTGGGTTGTCAAATCCTCTTGCATGCCCGTACCGCTGATATATGAAGTGTAGAGTGGAAAACCCACTTGCCAAATCTGCATACCGGACCTGCCTACTTATTTTTAGTAAATTCAGAAACTTGTGAGGGGTTATGAACCTTGAAGCAACCAGGTATTTATGTCTTAGTCCCTCGGTACTCCCAGTATAACCCGTTATCTCTTCCAAAGTAGGTGTGAGTTCGAAGTCCGAGAAATGCAGAACGTTGTGAGCTGGGTCCTAAAATGTCACCAGTGCTTTTATTATGTCTCCCCTAGGCCTGATCTTTAGTAATCTGTAAGCTCCCCACAAGTAATGGTTGATCATGTATCGTCCTTGCTTACCCAAATCTTCCTACCACATTTGTAGTTCCAACAGAATCTTGGTCATAACCTTCATTGGTAAATTTTGACTCGTGCTCATTCTGCATATTTAGATTAAGGTGATTGGTTTAAAACAAAATGAATTTTATCAAAGATGATAAAAAGGGGTCATTTTGCAAAATTCTAATAAACACAACTACTTTTGCAAATACGGCACATAAACACTTCAAAAGGGAAGATTTTAGGGTTGTGTTTGCTAGGTGGCCAAAAATTTGCAAAGAAACCGTTGGTGGCTATTCTTGCAAACGACCTTCCGGCATCCCGTTGGGACATTTGATTATATAGACAAAAATGGCATCACCTACTTGATTTACGACAAAATGACGACATTTCATGTTTTTGGGTTATTTTTACAAAAATGGGGTTGGACCTGATGAGGGTTGCCTACCTATCCCACACCCGGTGAGAATCTAACCCACGTTATTCGGTCAGTTTTGACAAAACAGAAAACATGAAGTATGTTGAGATAATTTTCCCTTCTGTTCTCCTTTTTTTTTTCAAAATTTTGGCAGAGTTTCGGTATATTTTGGACATCAGATTTTTCAAAGGCAAGTAATTATCTCTCTCATACCTCAATTTGATTTCTTCCAATTTTTTTCCTTATTCTAGAAATTGGTCAACATGCAAACCGAATCAAATAATTGTACAAGTAGCACGTAAAAATGCATCAGGATGGTCTTTTGATTTTTGGGTACACTTGTCCTAGAAGGACCCAACCCCTATGTTGAGTCCCCAAAGTCAAATGCACATGATGCCAACAAGTGTTCCTACTAGGGATCCGACATGAGGCTGTATTATTCTAAGTTTAAAACCTGGGTGTATTGTTCTAGACGTGGCTTACGCGAGCGACTCGAGCCGCGGGGAGGGGGGCAGCATACCGGTAACCAAAAGATCATCCGGCTTTGCAACTTGTGTGAACCTCGTTCTAAATTAGGGCATGACACTAATAGAAAATAAGTCACTCCAGTGTGCACTTCCCAGAAGATTAGAAGAGAGGGGTTTCACAGTAGTTCATATACAGTTCAAATTATATCAAAATAAAAAGCGACATTTAGCACATTAGGCCCAAACATGCAATAAACAATCAACTAATAAATAAAAGCCAATTATAAAAGTTATTCTAAGCTTGAATTCTTGAACCCTAAACTAGAAGTTTTGGGTTTGAATCCCCAACAGAGTCGCCGGAGCAGTCATACCTCCTTTTTACCACCCGAGGAGTATAAAAGGGAGTTTTTCCAATTTAAGTTACATAAATCGAAATGATATTATTTTATTTATTTTTAGAGTCACCAGTTGGAATAATTATTATGGTGTCCCAAGTCACCGGTTTATTTTAAATCCCAAATCGAGGAGAATTTTGACTTTATTTAAAAGTCTGCGAAACCAGAATTCTAGGTAAGGAATTGTGTTAACTTGGGAGAAGGTGTTAGGCATTTTCGGGTTCCGTGGTTCTAGTACGGTTGCTTAACTATTAATAATTGGCCTAATTATCTGATTAATTACATATTTTATACCTATTGTTCATTTTTAACCTTTGACTGATTTTAACTATTTATGAAATTATTCTGGAACAAGTTACGATTGCCGTACACTTGTTTGTTTGATACACATTGCGAATCTTGTCACAAGAACTGTACCAATGATCTAAAACATGTTTAATTTATTAACTTTATTAGAAGTTATGACCAGGTCACATAAATGTACTTCTGGGTTAGGAAATTATGTATCACATCTATATCACGAGAACCGTACCTGTAGTCACGGTGCTTTAATTACACGCCTAAAACAAACTATGATATTTGGAGGTTTGTTTATTCTAAGTCTGATATTTCCATTGGGTGGCATGATTATAGAAAAATATTTTGGATTCGAAGAGACAATTCTAATTTTAAACAGACTAAAACTTGAATCTATGTTTTATTTTCACGTGATAAAGAGGGAGGTGAGGGAAGGTTTGTTGCCAAATTAATGCAATTCAAATTCAGGATTTGGGCTCAAATTGAGCCACTATCATAGTGGCTTAAGCTGGCCACATGGCCCAGTCAAATCTCATACATGTTTTAGTGGGCACAAACCAAAGGTCCACCCGGAAGGCGAACCCTCAGGTGAATTCACGACAGGCCTTAACCTTAGTCATTTTTGGTATTGTGCTCCCCAAATGAAGCCCAAATGACAAAGGGAAGGGGCTGATTCATCAATTGGCATTTACACAATTACATGCAAGTATGAATCAGCTATACAACAATTTAACCACTTGAAGGAGATAATTCAAAATAACAATTGTAGACCTGCTGATGATTGCAATGATTTAATTAACGACAAAAACTATTATTTCTTTCTCACAATACGATACCATTTCAAGTAATAGAAGACAAGACTAAATGATACAACAATTTGATACAATAAGTGAGCAATAAGCTTTCTGAATAAGCCCCTGAGCGCATATACTGCCGTTTACCAAATACATAACCATGGCTCAAAATCACAACACCCACCCTTTATTACAGAATGCCCGAGCTTTTAAATAATCACAATCTAGTTAACATATACCAGACCCAAAATCAAGGAAATGCCAAAGAGATGTAACTTTGCTCAACGCCTTGAACTGTAAATTGAACCAACAGGTGGCTGGATCCACAAGTAATGACCTTCAAAAAAAATCTACTAAACCTCAACTTATCAAGCAAACATGAAATAGATTTAAAATTTTTATATAATGTTCAGATGCAAAATACAAATATTTATTAGAAAAATACACATGCTGAGGTCTAAATTCACATGGGAAATTAGTTTCAGTAGAAAAACAGAAGAAAAGAGGCAAGATTAGTCATATGTAAACAGAAACAAGATGAAAGCAAATATAGTCAACATGGTTTGCTAGGATTAACAATCAAACTTAACAGAAGGTAGGCATCAAGGTAGTTCATATAAGTGTCATTCTAGAATATCATATGGAATTTTCAAAGAAAAAACAAGTGATTTCAGTTTAGATTTTAGCTTAAGCATACAGTTTTATCCAGCAAATGTAGACAGATCTGATAATTAAATGCAATGAACATACATATTCAGACATAGTCATGGAATCGACAATCTAACTTGTCATTTCTACATTCAAAAAGAGAGTAACAGATAGAGTTTCTACATACCTCTCAGCAAGAATCAACAGAACCTAAGAAGTAGAAAATGGATTTCTGAATCTTGATAATAGCTAGCCCAGAATTCATAGCAGCTAATGAGAGGAGCAAGAACAACAATTACAGCAGTAAATCCCAGGAAAAGAAAAAACCTCATATTCAATCCAAAAGACTAGCCTATGAGTTTCCTTTCTATTCAAACGCGTGTGTATTGAAGTAAAATTATATTGAAAATTCTCTACCCTTTTTTCAGTGAGAGTGAGGTCCCTTTTGTAGAATATATGAGCATGAAAAAGATAAGGGTGAGAGGGGTATCAAGGAATCTTTTTTGGGAATTCTGTCATCCCCATCCCTTTCCAATTTAGGGATAATGTACTATTTTGCACCAGAAAATAGACAGCTATTGAGATAGCTGTCTATACTGGTTTTTCCTTATTTTTTAGTATTTTAAATTTATGAAATTTTCTCTTTTTAACCTAAAATGAACTAATTTTCCTAATGTAATTGCATTTTAGCCCCTACCATCATCTTCTAGAAACTTCTAGACAATTCCAGATTTAAAACCCTTATCTTGGTTTCTAATTACTTCTTTCAACGTTCTCAATATTACCCTTTCAAACCCCTTCAATTCCAATTGGCATTCAAAACTCCTAACTCAAACAATTAAGGCCAAATCAGAGATAGACCAAAATAAAATAAATTATCTATTTAACACTTAATTAAAATCTGAACTGACTAAAACTGGTATAATTCACCTAAGAAATTGTAATTGACAAATGAACATTACAATTAGGCTAAACATACTATCATCAACCTAAACTAATCTAACACTATGTAAAACAACAAAATGATGATTGGTCAGAAAAAAAAAAGAACTGTTAAACCAAATTGACTGGGAAAGGAAAATGAACGGAAGGTATACCTGAGGACGACAAACTGTTAGTTTCAAGCGATCCGAGTCAGGGTCGATATCGTCACACGAGCAACTGATTATTGCTCAAAGAAATAGGTACAATGGTTGTATGTTACGATAATAACCCTAGCTTGGCCAGAGAATGTCGTCACAAGACTATGGAATTTCGGTGGATGGCAGGGTGACTGGCCGGATTCCGGCAGATTGAAAAGAACCAATACCATCGTAGATCTATTTCTCTTGCCAAGGGAACTAGCTTTACGTAAATGAGCTGGCTTGGACAAACAATAAAGAAAAAGAAGAAAGGAGGCAGAATACGATTTTTTAGAATTTTAGATCTAAAAATCGGAGCAACCTATGAAGATTTGAGAGATTATGTTAGGGGGCTTGGAAAGAGGAGGGGACAGGGATTATTTGGTGAAGATTTGGGCTAATTTGGAGGTATCTAGGGCAGTGGTTTAGGGTGGCAGTGGCGGAAGGCGATTTTCGGCAGCTAGGGTTCGTAGAGGATGAAAGACTGAAGGAGTTTAAGGGTTTGGGGGTGTGTCTCATTTGTACACTTTTAATGGGGGGAGGGTCTTCAGTTCCCAACCGTTAGATCTAAGATGATCAACGAATGGGATTTAGTCTATGCAAAACGACGTCGTTTAGGTTATGGCCGAGATTGGACTGGGTAATGGGAACCAGGTCAGTTGGTTTTGGAGGTG
>MU712877.1:118437-129090 GCA_026770625.1 Nicotiana glauca
AATAGACAACCTGTATAGGACATGCATCTCATTCACTAGAGATCCTACTTTAGGTTCTTTACTTTCAACCTGTTATCATGCTCATCTTGTAACCACGATCAGTTAATAACAAGAAAATAATTGTAATAAGCCAATAACTGTTGCTGCATTCTCATTAGCATTTAGAAATCATGTTTTAGGAACTCTTATGTGCATTAGACATCCTGTTATTTAGGGTGTCATACTTGTCTGAGTTACAATTGTCAAATGCATGATTAGCATGCTTAATCTAATAATACAAGTATGGTTAACTGTTTATGTACCTCTTTTGAAACTAAAAAAGGATCAAATATGCATGTCCACTCTTTAAGATAATTAGACAATGCATACGATGTGACCTGATCAGAACCGATTAATCATGCTGTTACCAGTTTAAGACTAACCAGCCTCTTTTAATTTTGAACTTTGCCGCTCCCATTCTTGCTTTGACTCCCTGAAGTTCACTCTGTTTTTATTAAAAATCCTGCGCTATCTGGAAACATTTTTGAAATGGTGCATCTATTTACTCTCACTGAGTTTCTGATTTCTTATGTTTTCAAACTACTGGGTTACCATTCTCTACCCAAAATCGCGCTATTTTACTTGCCCCGCACCTCGTTAAGCTATTGTCACTACTTCATTTTTCTAAACCATGCTTTAACGATTCTTTTCACTGACTCAACTGCTGTTACCTATTCCTTTTGTAAAAACTCCTATCTTTGAGACCTTGAATGTTTTTGGGACGTGCTAATTATGTGTTCACATGTGGAGGGATCTGTGAGCGTTTATTTGTCTTTGTATGTTCCCTTATGTTCAGTCCTATTTGTTATGTATGTTGCTTAGCATTTTAGCCTTTAAACCTGAGGGTTCAGCCTAGTACTTAACACATAGGAATAATGGTCCTAAATACCCTTCAGGACTTATAGGACAGGACGGGTAGTAGCATGCAATACGCATTCGTGACCAACTCACGCGTTTAATAACCTTTACGAGGTGGGAAGGGTAGAATATGGAGATGATGACCGATGAACTAATATCTCATGTAGCCCCTTTTCTGAGGAGCGATTACTGAATATTGCATTGATGTGATCCATATTAATCATAAACCTAGGACCCCTCTCCCTTTGTTTGCTTTCATCTCTTCTCGTAAAATTATTCAAATATTTTTTCATAAATTTCTGCCCTCCCTACTTACCTTCAAAAGTTTTTAACTTATTTGCAATGTTGTATATTTGAACCCTTGATTGTTTACTTGATTATGTGAAGTCACAATATAACATGGCCAGGAACCACACTAGTGGATTTTAAGGGGTGCATAACACCTTCCCATCAAGATAATTTCTAGCCCTTACCCAAACTCCGGTTCTTCAAACTTAAACCCCTTCCTAGTGTCCTAATGCACTTTAATCATTAGGTGGTGACTCTTCAATTTCAAAAACCCAAATCCCAAAAGGGAACGAGTTGTCCTCCCAAATGTCGTAAACCCGATTTCGCGAGAAAAAGGGGGCGTCGACAGCATCATGGCGACTCTGCTGGGGATTTCTTTAGGCTTTTACCATATCATGTTATTTGTGGCTTTATTGCTTCTTTATTGTTTTTATTTAATGTCTTTATCTCTCTTCTACTTTGAAACTCACTTGGATCTTTGTTTCTTTTCTTTAATGCTTTCTTTTACCGCTTTCCTTCAATACTATTGTAATTATGAGCAATTATTGTAATCATTGCTTTATGAACGTGCAAATACATGACAACTTGTTTCATTCTTGTAATTTCATCCTCAACATCATATTCCACTCGTGCCAAACAAATACCATAGCAACGCTTATAATGAGTGGTTGAGCCTTTCCAATATTATCACCCCCTAAATTTGGCAAAGGCATATTTGTGGTAAAACCAATCGATCAGCGGTGCAGTCGACAGTTCCTGCCTTTCCCTCTTGAGTTATCCGCTCAAGGGTACCGGTCTAATACCCCATAGAAACCTTACTCTATTTAACTGTGCATGCATCATGGTCAAACCTAGCTGAGTCAGCTATATTGTCCACATAATGACTCTTTAGGATAGCCTTGTCTAAAGTCCATTGGGTTTCCTTGAAACCCAAATGGACGCCACCATATTCTGTGCATTTATTTGGAGAACTAAATGTTGTTAATGCTAATTATTGGTTTAAATAGTTGAGTCCGGTAGGGGTAGGGTCTTAACCCTTTTGTTTTGCAGAAAATGGAGAACAAGGTCCCCGACTTCAGTATGGTCAGTATACCCTCACTCTTGATGACCTGGTGGAGGAATCTCCCATCAAGTGACCAAATCAATGAATGGAAAGAGAGGGTCACCAAGGCTAGCGAAAAGCTGGAGTATCTGGAATACAATCTACTGGAATTGGAAGGAAAAGTGAGAAAGAGAGTCACCGACTGCCAGAATGCCGAGGGAAACGAAGGGGAGAACCTGGCAAAAGTATTTCTACTGGAGAATCTGCGCGAACTGGAGGATTTGATCCATGAGAACATTCAACCTGGGGAAGGTCCTTCTGGGACCAAATAGATAGGATTACTTCCTTTTTGCTTTAATGTAATAAGGCCAATAGCCATTAGTGACATTTTATTTTCCGCAATTTTAGTGTTGTTTTGGGGTTTGTCTTCTTTTTATCAATAAAATGAGGCATTTAGCATTATAAGTTCTCCAAATCAACTTGTCGCTAGGCCTACCTCGAACACAACGAGGCTCCCAAATTAGGACACGATTTATATTCTTGCACATTGTGTTTAAATATTGCAATGTTTTCTTCTCATAACCCTTACTAGCTTGTTACCTTGTTTTTTTTACTTTTGTTTTATTCCCCTCCCCAAAAGGTTAGTTCGTGAACTCTAGCATCATCATCCTACTCCATAAGATCTAATGGCCCTCCACCTCCTCCTCTTCCGAGTCCTATCAGAAACAAGAACAGAAGAAAAATGGAAGATGTGAACAACTCGGCCGAAAGGGTAGAGGTTCCTCAGGGTATTCAGGTTTCCAAAGAAAATGCCGCCCAGCTCGAACATAAGTTATTGAAATTTCAGGAAGAACTGGACCAAGTTCGGAACTTGGCAAACTTATCATTTTCCCTCACTACTCCAGATGTCAACTTTTCCCAATGCTCAAAATCCTACACCTCTAAAACATCCCGAAACCATAGAAACAACCCGCTCCCCATCAACACTACAACACATGGCACACTTCAAACAACACCCCACTACTCATTTTCGAACCACTAAACTCCACAAATGATCATCCCCACAACACCCCCATCTATGTGGAAACCATACCGCAATATACTCAATCTATTTCAAGCATACTGGAGTCTGATAATAAAGACTCTCTTATAAAGAATCTGACCGCAGAACTCAAGAAGCTGACTAGCCGAGTCCAGGGTGTTGAAGGAAACAAAGGTATCGAGGTGCTGAATTATGAGCACCTTTGCATTCAGCCAGATGTCGAACTTCCTGAGGGGTACAAACCTCCCAAGTTTGAAATATTTATGGCACAGGGGATGCCAGAGTCCATTTGAGGACGTACTGCGATGAGCTGGTCGGAGTTGGAAGAGATGAAAAAATTCACATGAAGCTCTTTATGAGAAGTCTGAAAGGGGATGCTCTATCTTGGTACATTAGCCAAGACCCCAAGAAGTGGACGAATTGGATAGGTATGGCATCCGATTTCATGGACAAGTTCAGATTTAATACGGAAAATGCGCCAGATGTATTCTACATCCAGAACTTAAAGAAGAAACCCACAGAGACATTCCGCGAGTATGCTACTCATTGGGGATGAGAAGCTGCTAAGGTCAGGACAGCTTTAGAAGAAGAACAAATGAACAGGTTTTTCGTCAGGGCTCAAGAGCCACACTATTATGAGAGGTTGATGTTGATTGAAGGCCAAAAATTTTTCGACATCATCAAGATAGGAGAGAGGATTGAGGAAGGCATTAAAAGTGGTATGGTCACTAACTTTGAAGCATTGCAGGCCACTAACAAGGTTGTACAGTTTGGCGGCGCATCCAAGAAAAAGGTTGTGAGTGCCGTGATGGTTGCACAGAGAACGAAATCCCCAATAAAATACCAAGCCTACCCGATATCTCCTCTTACATATCAACCTACCCCAAATTACCAAGCACCCTCGCCCTCTTACCAAGCTCCACCACCTACTTACCAATAATCTCCACCCCTCCCACATATCAACCTACCTCACCAAGATATTCCCAACCCACACCCATCTACCAAGCCTATAATGCTCAGCCCTCTCACTATCAATCACCTACTACCCGCCAAAACTTCCCTAGACTGTGACCTAATTTCGACCGTAGACCTCCCAAATAATACACCGCCATCGCCGAACCAATCAACCAGCTATATGAAAGGCTCAAAGCTGCTGGTTACGTCACCCCTATACCTGCCATAACTCTAGAAAATCCTTCCCCATGGGTCAACCCGAACAAAACCTATGCATACCATTCCGACATGAAGGGGCATACCATTGATGAATGCCGCTCTCTGAAGGATAAAATCCAAGCTTTAATTGACAACAAGATTATTGTGGCGAAGGAACCTGCTACTAATGTTTGCAACAACCCCCGGCCTGACCACAAAGGCGGAGGCATTCACATGGTAGATATAGAAGATGATTGGAACCCCAAAGGATCGATCGGATTGATTGCTGAAGATGACGAGCCAAAGAAACCGTATGTCACACTTAATCTGATTGTAGTCCAGATCCAGCCTTCTGGAGACGCTGAAGTGAACATGTCCATACCACTTAAGTTTGAGGCACTTTCTTCTACAAAGGTGCCAGGACCGATTGAGGTCGAGTTTGGATCCCCAAAGGCACCTGTACCATTTGAAGTTGCTGTGTTACCTCCCAAAATAAGGGTACCCATTCCTATGGCTATGTCAACCGTAGCACCATTCCATACGAAGTCCATTCCTTGGGATTACAATACCGAGGCGAGAAGGAAAGGGAAAACCAAATCTGGAGAAACAATTGTAGCACAGTGTATAACCAGAACCGGCAGGGTTTATACTCTAGAACATCTAGCCGAGTCCAGCAAGCAAGCCTCTGGATGACCAACCATCGCTGATACTGGTCCTGATGACCTCTGGAGGAAGATACAAGCCAAAGAGTATTCGGTCATGAACCAATTGAACAAGACACCAGCCCAGATCTCAATCTTATCCCTGCTACAAAGCTCTGACGCACATAAAAATGCCTTATTGAAAGTGCTGAGCGAGGCATATGTGCCCAGCAACATAACTGGAGAAGAAATGGAGAACATGGTAGGGCAAGTATTGGAGAGTCACAAAATCACTTTCCTTGAAGATGAGCTACCACCAGAAGGGCTGAGCCACAACAAGGCATTGCACATCACTGTGCAATACGAGGATTATTTCATCACCAAAATTCTGGTTGATTGAGGGTCCAGCCTTAATATTTATCCATTGGTGACCCTCAGAACATTAGAAAAGAGCCTGCATGAGGTCAAGAATGGAGCCATTAATGTCAAAGATTTCGATGGATCCCAAAGGTCCACCATTGGGGAAATCAGTTTGTGTCTGCAAATGGGACCGACTTGGTTCGACGTTGACTTTTAAGTGATAGACATCCCAGCGTCTTACAATTTGTTGTAGGGACGGCCCTGGATTCATGCCACTGGAGTCGTAACATAAACCCTACACCAGGCAGTGAAATTTGAGTGGAATCACCAAGAGGTGATTATTTATGGCGATGGTAGCAATCCTATATACAGTCGCCAGACCATCCCGGCAATAGGAGAAACCCTGGCAATAGGAGGAAGAAGAAAAATAGGCGGAGAAACCTACTACCACATTGAGCGGGTCAATGCCATGGACAAGGATAAATGGTGGGATAACAAGATTGAAAGCATACTGAATTGGTGTAGATACGATCCTGGCAAGACTTGGCAAAAACCTCTAGGGAATCACCAAACCCATTAAGCTAAAGAAACATGGCTCCACTTTTGGTTTGGGGTATGAATACACTTGGGAGGAGTTCAACCACTGGTCGCCACCATGGTGCAGTCCCTACTACCTACTAGAGCATCTGATACCTCGCCTGGAGCAGACTTTCTAGCCAGCAGATGTCATAAATAGGCTAGAAGAAGAGGAAGCGTTGGCCGCAATAAGGAATCTATTTTTGTAAGACGACAATATGGACTGTTGTGTCATTTTTGAGGAGGAAGAAGAGGAAGGCCCTTCCATACAAGCTGTGAGCCAAGGAGCGCGCCTCAATAATTGGTCTATCAAAACCACCAGATCCCGAAAAGCTTTGGGGTAGCAAGGCTGAACAAAGCACCATGCATTACCTTTTACTTTTTTGCTAGTTGATTTCCTTTCTGCATTTTTAATTTCGAAAATAAGAGCTCTAATGTTAAAACAATTATGAAATTTATCAAAGAATTCCAGTTTCTTATAAGTCTCGCTCTTATTATTTTTTCTATCGTTTACTTTATTTACACAACATTACTATTATTTATCTTGATGAACTGACGATTATGACATGCAACGAGATAATGCAAAAAACAGACATAGACTTAGAAGAGGATGCTATACCAGAAGAGTTCGTTAAAGAGGTTGAGGATTTTGAGAATAGGCTTAAGTCTAACTTGGACAAAACTGAGGTTGTCAACTTGGGTGATACAGAGAATGTCAAGGAAACGCGCATCAGTGTTCATCTGTCACCATAAAAAAGGAAGAATACACGGAATTCCTAAAAGAATATGAGGACATATTCGCCTAGTCATATTATAATATGATTGGTCTTAGTACATCCATTGTAGCTCACAAGTTGCCAACCGATCCAACATGTCCCCCGATAAAGCAGAAGCTCAGGAAATTCAAACCTGACACGAGTTTGAAGATCAAGGAAGAAGTCACAAAGCAAGTCAAATCCAAGGTTCTCAGGGTAGTAGAGTATCCAACATGGTTAGCCAACATTGTACCAGTACCAAAAAAGGACGGGAAGGTTAGAGTCTGTGTCGACTATCGGGATCTCAACCGGGCCAGTCCGAAAAACAACTTCCCCTTGCCAAACATACACATTCTAATTGACAACTGCGCCAAGTATGAGCTGCAGTCATTTGTTGATTGTTTTGCTGGGTATCATCAGATATGGATGGATGAGGAAGACGTTGAGAAAACAACTTTTATTACGCCATGGGAGATGTATTGTTACAAAATGATGCCGTTTGAATTAAAGAATGCTGGGGCCACCTACATGAGGGCCATGACTACTATTTTCCATGACATGATACATAAAGAGATCAATGTATATGTAGATGATGTCATCATCAATTCCAAGAAAGCCATTGACCACATGGAAGATCTGAGGAAGTTCTTCAACAGACCAAGAAGGTACAATCTGAAACTGAATCCTGCCAAATGTGCATTCGGGGTTCCTGCCGGAAAACTACTTGGATTCATTGTAAGTCGATGGGGAATAGAACTGGATCCATCAAAGGTTAAAGCCATTCAATAATTGCCACCGCCGAAGAACAAAAAAGACGTGATGAGTTTCCCAGGGAGACTCAACTATATCAGCATGTTCATAGCTTAGTCCACTGTCATTTGTGAACTGATCTTTAAAATGTTGAAGAAGGACGCCGCTACCAAATGGACTGATGATTTCCAGAAAGCCTTCGACAGAATCAAGGAATACCTGTCAACACCGCCAGTTTTGGTTCCGCCTGAACCAGGTAGATATTGCTCTACCTTACAGTATTGGATGTGTCATTCGGTTGTGTTTTGGGACAACATGATGAAATAGGGATAAAGGAGCAAGCCATCTACTATCTCAGCAAGAAGTTCACCCCATACGAGGCCTGGTATTCCGTGTTAGAACGCACCTATTGTGCTCTGACTTGGGTAGCTCAGAAGTTGAGGCATTATTTCTGTGCCTATACCACTTACCTCATATCAGGAATGGACCCGCTGAAATATATCTTTCTGAAGCCCATGCCCACTGGCAAACTAGCCAAGTGCAAAATCCTGCTGAGCAAATTCGACATTGTCTACGTATCTCATAAGGTAATCAAAGGACAAGCCTTGGCAGATCATCTAGCCTAGAATCCCGTGCATGGAGAATACGAGCCTCTAAAGACGTATTTTCCTGATGAGGAGGTATCTTTCATAGGAGAAGATATTGCAGAATCCTATGATGGATGGATAATGTTTTTTGACGGAGTAGCAAATTTCAAAGGAGTTGGCATAGGAGCAGTCCTAGTATCAGAAACTAGCCAGCATTATCTGGTATCTGTCAAACTCAGGTTCCCGTGCACCAACAACATGGCCAAATACGAATCCTGCATCTTAGGGCTCAAGCTGGCCATTGATATGAACGTTCAGGAGTTACTAGCGATCAGGGATTCAGATTTGCTCATACATCAAGTCCGAGGAGAATGTGCACCCAAGAACTCCAAGATACTCCCTTATCTGCATCATGTATAGGAGTTGAGGAAGAGGTTCGCAAAGACAGAATTTCAGCATGTCCCTAAAGTTCAGAATGAGTTTGCCGACGCATTAGCTACTCTATCATCTACGATTCATTATCCAGATAAGAACTTCATAGTGTCACACCTCCTTTTTCCACTACACCGGCAAGGGTATTATGGAGTTTTCCACTTAAAGGACAATCGAAACGGGGTTTATTATTAAAGATTCAGAGTCGCCACTTGGGAGATTTATGGTGTCCCAAGTCATCGGTTGAATCCCAAATCGAGGAAAAGAATGACTCTGTATTACAGTCCGCGAACCAGAAATCCGGGCAAGGAATTCTGTTAACCCGGGAAAATGTGTTAGGCATTCCAGAGTTCTGTGGTTCTAGCACAGTCGCTCAACTGTCATATTCGGCTTAGATTATCTAATTTTATCCAATTATGAACCTATGTGCAAATTTTAACTTTTTAACCACTTTTATTCGTATTTTTTAAAGAAGATTGCAACATCGTTAAAACACGTCTCGAACCACGTCACATAAATGCACCCGTGATTTTTGACATATTTTAACTTCGTTAGGATTTGGATTTGGGTCACATAAATGTGCACCGAATTTAGGAAAGTAATATTATGAAACACGGGCCTAAAGCAACTACGCGTTTGCATTTTGCGAGGGCCATGAAATTTGCTAAATGGCACACCTCGAATTCTAAGGACAAAAACAAGATTAATCGAATGAGGGCCATGCAATTGTCATTTTTGCTTGGCACGGCACACCTCAAATTATTTCAAAAGGTTGTACTCAACTAAAGCCAACTACGGATGCTCCTCTCTAATCTAATTTTTTGATTTTCAAATACCAACAAAAATCTCCACTGCCTTGACTAACAGGCCATTGTCCAGAAATGTAGTACAACTAATTATTCAATCAAATTAACCCAAGCGACCATACAACCCACGTAAATCAGCAAATAGTGGTTCAACTATTATTTTGACTCAAGTCTTATCATTCCATCCTTGAAGAAGAACCAAGTCTAAAACGTGAGATCCAACAGGGTAAAAGAAAACTAAAATGTATCAGGACTTAACGATGAGCATTCATATCATTTTAAATAAAAAAAAATCCAAACCTGCTATTATTGGTTAAACTCAACGGATGTCCCGTTTTAATACCGCTAATGAATTAATTAACACGAAGCACATTAATAACACCTTTTACTTTCAACCCAAACAGACTATAGAAATTTAACTATCCAAGCAAAACGATAAAGAAGAAAATAACGGACCTTTGAAGCCTTTCAATATATTAACGATCTTCCAACGGGTTACAAGAAGAAAACAGCACTATGGCTGAACACGAATAGACCCTTGGCAAGCAAAGAACTGACCGAGTTTCGCCGGAAGAACTCCAATCTGACAGTGTCTCAGACGCAGCCTCGAATCGGTGACAAAATTCGACAATGGACCTCGGACTAGCCTCGAACGACACCACTGAAGCACGACACAACAACGGAGCTTTCAAACAAAATCCAGGATCGAAAATCTACAACAGAAACTTATTTAGTTTTACTCTCTGTAGAAGAAACTTTTCTCTTTCTAATCTATTTTTGGAACTTTCAAATTGCAGAACTTGTCCTCTACTATCTCGTGTGTGTTTGCGTCACTATTCTATCCGTTTCTACTGGGCATTCATGCATATGTTCATGGAAGATGAGGGTACTAGGAGGTGGCGGTTATGGAGGTCTAGGGTTGTTCGAGTTAGAGAAGAAGATGGTGAGGCTGCTGCTGGTTTGTGTTCTAGCGGAGATGGTCGCTGGTGTCGGGGAAGATGACGGATATGCGTGAGTATGTTCGCTAGGTCTGCTACTAGTGGCGTCGTAGGTTAGGGAGTGTCGGAAGACGGTTTGTGATGGTGGCTGTGCGATGGGCTGTTGGTGGTTGACGACGTCGTGAGTGAGATGAAGACGAAGAACGACGGGGGCTGGTCATCTGGTTCGAGAAGAAAGAAGGAAGGTCCCCTCCTATTTTCGGTGTGTAGAAAATGGTTTTATAGAGTGTGTGGGGTAGGGTGTTATGTGGGGAGTAGTTTTGAGGGAAGGTTTTATGTGGGGGAAAATTTTGGGGGGAAGTATTTTTGTAGGGAAAAATTTTTTGG
>MU712877.1:129688-149881 GCA_026770625.1 Nicotiana glauca
AAAAGTGTTTTGGGAGAAAATATTTTTTGGGAAGGTTCTTCCAATTTTTTATTCCCAATTTTTTTTTATCTTCTTTTTTTTTAATTAAAAATACTAGAATTAAAAACCTAAATTATCTAAAATTATACTAATTATGAAAATTATAAAAACTACTTAATCCTAAATTAGAAGAGAAAAATCAACAAAAGGAAAAGGTGTAAAAATAAAATATTTTTTGTGATTTTTAATTTTTATGAAAACCAAATGACTTCCGATAAAACCTAAATGCTATGCAAGATATTTTTGGTATTTATTATTTTGATTTTAAAATTTTAAAATGCATGAAATGCAACTAAATAAAGGAAAATTCCTAAAAAATCAATAAAAAATACTTTGATTTATTTTTAAGAGTTATCTTCATGTAGGGCAAAAATCACGTGCTTACACATAGATCCTATTCCGATAAAGATTCATGACCAACCAGCTTATTGTGCTCATGTCGAGGAAAAATCACATGGAAAACCATGGTTCCATGACATCAAAGAGTATTTGACAACAGGAGGATATCCGGAACTTGCAAATGCTACTCAGAAATGCACACTTCGGAGGTTATCTAACAACTTCTTTCACAGTGGAGGAGTCTTGTATAGGAGGACTCCCGATTTGGGATTACTAAGGTGTGTCGAAGCAAAGGAAGCATCTAGGTTGTTGGAAGAAGTTCATGCAGGGACCTGCGGTCCACATATGAATGGTTTTGTCCTAGCAAAGAAGATTCTTCGGGCGTGATATTTTTGGATGACTATAGAAACGGACTGCATCCAGTATGTCAGAAAGTGCCATTGCTGTCAGATACATGCAGACATGATAAAAGTGCCTCCAAACGAGCTTACTGCAACAAGCTCGCCATGGCCGTTCGCTGCTTGGGGAATGGATGTTATCGGACCTATCGAGCCTGCCGCATCAAACGGGCACAAGTTCATTCTAGTGTCAATTGATTATTTCACCAAATGGGTTGAAGCAGCATCATACAAGGCAGTGACTAAGAATGTTGTGGCAGACTTTGTCCACGACCGTATCGTTTGTCGGTTCGGCATCCCAGAGTCGATCATTACTAACAGCGGTTCCAATCTCAATAGTGACTTGATGAAAGCAATGTGTGAAACATTCAAAAGAATTCTACAGCCTATAGACCATAGATAAATGGAGCTGTAGAAGCGGCCAACAAGAATATCAAGAAGATACTAAGGAAAATGATAGGAAAACATAAGCAATGGCAGGAGAATCTATCATTTGCTTTGTTGGGGTATCGCACCACAGTTCGAACATCAACAAGAGCAACTCCCTATATTTTGTTTTATGGTACATAAGTAGTCATCCCCGTCGAGGTTGAAAGTCCCTCCTTGAGGATTATGCAGGAAGCGGAACTTGACGACGGAGAATGGGTAAAAAGTCGCTACGAGCAGCTAGCTCTTATAGATAGAAAAGGGATGAACGCAGTTTTCCATGGTCAATTGTATCAGAACAGAATGTCCAGAGACTTCATCAAAAGAGTCAAACCAAGATAGTTTACACAAGGACAGCTGGTGTTCAAGAAAGTATTCCCGCATCAAGACGACGCCAAAGGGAAATTCTCTCCCAATTGGCAAGGTTCGTACATGGTTCACCGGGTTCTAACCGGAGCAGCCCTCATACTTGCAGAAATGGACAGAGAAGTTTGGCCAAAGTCGATCAATTCAGATGCAGTGAAATGATACTATGTGTAACTATTATGATTTCTTTATGATGTAATTTGAACTACGTCTGACCTGATTCCCGTTTAAGAGGGGATACATAGGCAGCCTTATGGGTTCGGTCACAATTCAATAAAATTTCCATTTCCCCCCATAATTGGAAACTGGGGCAAAATTTTGAGGAGGACCCTCAAAATTCCGAAGTTGATCTTCAGCCAGTCATCGCACGCAGTCGTTGGAAGAACCAGCCTAGTAAATTGGGGCAGAATTTTGAGGAGGACCCTTAAAATTCCGAAGAGAGAGGTTGCAATGACTTGAAACGCGTCGTAGTCGTCGGTTTATCTAAAAGATTTTTTTTTAACTATATGATTACGTTACATTTTTACTAAATCATGCATGTCCATTATCAAAATTGTTTTGTTTAGCAATGCTACCCCAAGGATACGCACAGTATCACCGAAACAAGGGTCGAGCAGGACGAGCAAAGTCCATGGGGATACAAACTAACCTTCCCCTATTTTACAGAACTCATGATTTTTCTTTGGATGCAGGCACTCAAGTCGTAACATCATCAGATGTCTATGCACTCATACAACTCCCAGAATCATCACCTAGTTACAATTGCTATCCGTACACGACATCCTCAGCAGCCACAATATAGCAATCGACTATCAGCTATAAAGCTATCAACTAAGAGATTTTACCATTACTTGCCTTTTACATTTCCTGCATTGCATAAGGCTACCTTTCTGCCTTCCTAGACTAAGCATTGTCTCCATCTGCATTTCTCTGCATTGCATAAGGCTACCTTTCTGCCTTCCAAAACTAAGTATTGTCTCCATCTGCATTTCTCTACATTGCATAAGGCTGCCTTTCTACCTTCCAAAACTAAGTATTGTCTCCATCTGCATTTCTCTACATTGCATAAGGCTACCTTTCTTCCTTCGAAGACTAAGCATTGTCTCCATCTGCATTTCTCTACATTGCATAAGGCTACTATTCTGCCCTTCGAGACTAAGCATTGTCTCTGTCTTGCACGGCCGAAACATCACCACCTTATCTCTCTTTACATCAGCTGAAATATCGCCACTTCGTTTAAATCTCGCATCGGCTGAAATATCGCCACTTACATTTTACACTTAGCATCGACTGAAATATCGCCATTTTTTATTTAAGTCTTTACATCGGCTGAAATATCGCCACTTCGTTTAAATCTCGCATCGGCTGAAATATCGTCGTTCTGTTTAAAACTTTACATCGGCTAAAATATCGCCATTTTTATTTTAAGTCTTGCATCGGCTGAAAGATCGCCACCTTCTGCATTTCATGGACTGAAAGATCGCCAAGTTATCCAAATGCGCCATTGTTCGGAAGCACCATTTTCATAGCCCGAGAACGTCGTGCCATGGCCTGAGAACCCCACTTTTATCTTTTGCATATCATTATTCAAAGGCATCATGGTTCAGAGGCATCATCCTCATAGCCCGAGAACATCATTTCATATCCTATGAATCCTTACTAAATGTTTCATAGCCCAGGACACCGTAGTCGGAGGACGTCATCCTAACCGTCCAAAGACAGCATTCATGGTCCAACGGGAACTTGCATCATGTTTCAAATTGATGCACAACATATGTGCTCGTGTTGTTATTTACAGGTAAACTGGCTAGCAACGGTCGTGTCAGTAGGAGCGATCCCGCTCCAGTTTCCGCAGCTCTGTTAAACCCGTAACAATGCTACCCCAATCCAAATATCTCGTCTGCTCTTGGAAAAATCTCCATCGGCATGTGCTGTTGGCGGGCCCTGAACTACATATGGCCTGATTCCTGTAAGAACAGGGATATGTAGGCAGCTTAGAAACCAAAGCTCGGTCAAAACTTTTCAAATCATTTATTTCGGTCAAAATTGGCCATCATATCTTTACCCGACAACTCTTTCACCCTTCTCGGGTAAAGAGGGGCAGCTGTTGATACCCAATTTTTCCCTGTATATTTTTTATACTCAAAATATTCTCAGAATAGCATGTGTATGCACATATAAGCATGCCCAAGAGTTATGGTATTTTTTTTTTCTAGTTTTAAGATTTTTTTAAAATCAATTTACTATCTGTTTTAGCAATACAAAATCCAATAATTATTCCCAGATTATCATTTTTTATTTACATTCTCATATTTACACCAAGATATAATTAAGTTAATTTTTGCATATTTTTACAAATTTGTTTGGTCTTTTCTAAGTTAAATTGCATAAATTGCAATTATAGCCTATATTACAATTAACGACATTTTATAATTGTAAAATTATTTCCAGTATTTTTAGATTAATATTGACACATTATTAATTAGTTCAGTACCTTTAATTTATTTTTAAAATCATTTTAACTATTTTATATAAAATAAAAGAGTGGCTATTTAACACATAGCCCTTTGTTGTTTCAATTTTAGCCCAATTTAATCCCACCCCTATCTGATTTAATTAGACCGAATTGACCCAATACCCAAACAAATCTGCCCCAGCCCAATATCTAAACCAACCCGGCCCAGCTCCAAATTAATCTAAGCCGTTGATCAAATAAGATCAACGACCCAGATTATTATTCCTTAATTAAAATCTAACCTAGCCCCCCCCCTTTGACCCCTCATTTTTCGAGACTATCTCTCTCTCTCTCTCTCTCTCTCTCTCTCTCTCTCTCTCTCTCTCTCTCTCTCTCTTTCTTCTTAGTTACCAGTGTTCATCGATCCCGAGGTCACCCTAGCATTTTATTCTTCTTCGTTTGTTCTTCATCGTTTTAGCTCAAGATTGATAGTATAGAGCCTTATTCATTTAAACCTTTAACTGTTATCCCCTTCTCGACTACCCTCGATAAGCCTGAGATAGGCTCAAGGCCTGTCTCTGAGGTATCTACTAGCTTGCTCTACGCCTGGGAATGTCCCCTCACTGGTTCTATTGTTTCTCAGGCCAACTCGATCTGTATTGTCTTACTTCACGTTTTAGCACTAACCACCCTTATAAGCTAGCTCGGGAATAGATCACGTATTTTAAGAATCCTGTTTACAAATTTAATTGTTGTTACCATTTTAACGGTAAACAGTTTGGCGCCCACCGTTGCGCTAAAAATAATAGTAATTATTCTCTTGTTATTTTTGTCACTTAAACGCACGATATCTTTCACACTTTTTCTTGCCCAAGATCTTTTGATTTCCTGGTAATAATCAGTTCGATAAGGGAAATCGAGGACGACAACCACAAAAATCGCAAAGAGGATAGTATGGCCGTTCGAACGACTGGCCCGACATCGTAGGACCTCGATAACGCACCTAGATCGGTTCAAGCGAACGCGGATGCATACGACAACGAGGTTATGAAGTCTTGTGTACCGATGGCAGCACGCAACACGCTAACNTCTTCGATGGCCTCCACCCTCTCTCCGGCCACCTCCAGCCTCGCCTCTTTCGACCACCAGCTGCCTTGAAGCCTTATCTCACCGGTTATCTCCATCCCTAAGACCCTATGAGTCTCAACCATACAAGATGGTCACTGAATCCTTGCACGAGTTTGTTTCCAGCCTTTCTCTGATGGGTTTTGGTTCGACGGTGCTATAAACACCATTATTCTTGAGTTTCACAGCTAGGTTCTCTTACTTCTCATTGGTTTCTTATGAAACCCTAATATCGACCAAAACCTTTTGAATCTCTATATTTCTAACAATTTTTAACTTACGCCTTTATGGTTTGCACTACTCTCTACTCGATCTTTACGATGGCTCAAGTTTTAAACGTTTTTGTTCCCTTTTTGAAATTAGGGTTTCTGAACCCCTTTCTAAAATCACTTTATTTTTTGATTTTGAGTACTAATTCGTGATTGTCAGTACTATTTCTAAACATTTTGCTTAAGTCTGATTAAACCCTAGCTTTATATGTTTGTGTTTGTATTATTTGCTCGTTTGTGTGTTCTTTCGGGTTCTTCTCTGAGTTCAGTGCTCTTTGCTTTAATTTTGTTGCTAGTGTTTCATCCCCCTACCATTCTGTGTCCTTTTTTGATTGTTTACATGGTGATTGTCGATGCCCCCTTTTTCTCGCAAAATTGGGTTTACGACATTTGGGAGGACAACTCTATTCCCATTTTGGGAATTGGGTTTTTGGATTTGAAAAGTCGCCACCTAATGATTAAGTGCATTAGGACACTAAGAGTTTTGAGTTGGAAAACCAGAGTTTGGGTAAGGGCTAGAAATTATCTCGAAGGGAAGGTGTTAGGCACCCCTCAAGATTCACTAGTGTGGTTCCCGACCATGTTACAATTGTGACTTTACAGATAAGCAATTAGGGCTCAAATAAAGGGGCTTGCACACAAGTTTAGAACTCATTTGAGAACAGATAAGGCAAAATTTTGTGAAAGAAGGATTCAGATAACTTATCGAGAAACGAGTAAGAAGAGGAAAAGAAACACATAAAGGGAGGGGGGTCCTAGGTTTGCAAAATACATAGATCATCCACACAACACCGGTAGCCAATCGTACACATGGTGTTATCGCGTGATCATCATCTCCATGTCTACCCTTCCCACCTCGTTAAGGTATTAAGCGTGGAATCATATCATTACTTATTGCATGCTATTACCCGTCCCCATCCTATCAGTCCCGGAGGCATTTGGGACTACTAATCATAAAAGGGAGGAAGTTGGGCTTTTCAGAGTTTAAAAAAAGGATAAAAATCTAAGGCGACAATCAAAACACATAAGCAGTTAAAGGGGAGCTAGTAGCAATTAAGTGCTCAAAATGCCTCCTTATTTAAAGAAACAAATTGTTTAGCACGACTTGCAAACACGATTAAGTCTTTAATTAAATTTAACATAGGAAGGGTGGTTGATAAATCACATATTTTCAGATAAGAAGTCCAAATTAGGCTTGCATGTTGGTTGTAATTATTAAAGACTGGTGTAATTGGTTAATGGACTATATGTTTTCCTAGGTGATGCTTACAATCATGGTATCTAACATCGCGAAAGACAAGATGATTTTAAAGAAAGGTTACTGATTTAAGAGACAACAAAATCTACAAATTTAAACGACATTTTACTACTGATTTTAAACTTGCAAACGAGCTAGATGATTCAGATTCATTTAGTTATCCCTATAGGCATGCTTTTCTACGCGTGATTGATTTAGGACATTTGTAAGAGTGCAGGGGTCCTATAGGCATGGTACCTAGCGTTCATTTGTTATTTTTTAATCTACAAACAGTTTGCCTAAGGTGTGCTTACAAAAGTGCAGAAACTTATGAACATGATTTCTAATGCAAATGAACAACCTATAGGCAGGATATCTATATGCAGTAATGAATACCTTATATGTTTGATTTCTAATGCAAATGATCAACTTATAGGCAGGATATCTATATGCAGTAATGAATGGATTTATAGGCATGCTGTTTATGTACAGTAATGAATAGATTTACAGGCATGCTGTTTATATGCAGTAATTAATAGATTTACAGGCATGCTGTTTATATGCAGTAATCGGTCTTATAGGCATGATATCTAATTCAAATGAACAACTTATAGGCAGGATATCTACATGCAGTACTGAACTTATAGAGATGATATCTAATGCAAATGAACAACTTATATGCAGGATATCTACATGCAGTACTGAATGGATTTATAGGCATGATATCTAATGCAAATGAACAACTTATAGGCAGGATATCTATCACGCCCCGAATCTGAGGGACATGACCGACGCTCGACCGGGTAGCCCCAGTCAAGCGAACATGGGTGCCTCTCCTACCCCACGTGTTACCCCGTATTTTTCATTAATTATTAGCCAAAAGAAATAACCATTTACAATCAAACACCTTTTTATTACAAAACATACATATGGTACATGATTCTTAGCATGGTCTACACTTTACATAGCCCAACGTGCAAGATACGTATTACATAGGTTCATGACCCACATTTCCTGTGTACAAAGCCTCTAAACATGAAAAAAAAGGGGATGATATCGTACTTGCCGGTAACAAGGCCCCGGCTATACCTTATACAAATATCAAAATAAGATCCCAAAACAGAAGCGGCATGAGCCACGCAGGGCCCCTAAAGGAAAGGGGCTCACCAATTCTGCTGGCGGGAAGTGATGAAGAGCTACGGTTGGTGGACTGGAGTACCTGCTATGGATCCACCTACAATCATAACACGAATGTAGCTCCCCCGACAAAAGGGATGCCAGTACATTTGAATTGTACTGGTATTATGAACAAACTTGCCCCAAGTAAACTCAAGCCATATACAAGTAGGTAATAGTAATAGAAACAACAATCAAATGCACAAGAAAAGGAACAATCAAGCCAAACAAGTTTTCAATCTCTCCTGTTTCCCCCTTCCACAATTCCACGTCAATGATTTCACAATTTCCCAAATGTTTATTTCAATGGTGATTTCGATCACTTTGCACCCTTATTACCTCGGCGACCCTTATTACCTTGGCCACCCGTATCACCACAACCCGCACCTTATAACTTCGTGTTGCGGCGCGCAACCCGATCCCACCGTACAGTCACAATTCACCAACAACACAACAACAATCAACAATTCACAAAGATCAACAACAACACTTCTTAAGAAATAACAACAACAATTTACAAGTATTTCCACAACCATCAATACTATTTTCCGTCATATCCAACAACTCACATGTGTTTTATATCACAGCAACAATTGCCCACAATAAGCCATAGATGTGGTTATCACAGTTATTCCAGTTGCATCATTTACGATTTTCTTTCGTTATTTGCTCCTCAATTCTTACCACAATCACAATCACAAATAATTTCATGAATAAGACACGCAGATATCACATATGAAACATTTGTACACCAAACAAGGCGATTCTACAAAGATCAAGGTTAGCCCTACATACCTGGAGCCGAATTCCCTTTTAATATCTACTTCCAACTTTACCAAAAAGCCTGGCAATATCAATCTAGTGCACAAATTAATACATATTTCTTAGAATTAAAGTTCACAATCACTACCTGAACATATTTAGGTTATCAACCCTCCTTTACACAATTCTTTACTCCCACCTAATTACTCTTACTAGATTTTAGGTTCTAATAGACATGCATAAGTGTTTCGACCCTTATTACCAAGAATCAATGCATAAGAATCTCCCTTTTTATTAAAATTTGAAAATCAATGAAAAAGAGTTGGGGACCTTACCTGCAAGAATGGAGATGAAGATAATACTCAAGAATTTCCGGGCCTGGGTGACTTTGGAAAATCAAATTGATGAATATTGATTTCTCTCTCAAGAACCCTCTCTTCCCTCTCTCTTATTTTTCCCAGTAACGTGATTAAAATGAGGAGGTGGGGTGTTTTATTAAAAAGGGGGCCGGGTTTAAAATTTAGAAAATTTAGAAGCCCGAGCAGGATCTGCGTCGCACTTTACGATGGCAGAATCAAAATGCGGTCCGCAGATTGGACTGCAGAAGTGTCCAATAACTCTGAGCATTTCTGCTTGGGAATGTGACGGGAATGTGGACCGCATTCCTGTTCTGTGGTCGCATAATGCACCGCAGAACTGACCTTCACAAATCCTTGAGGAATTTATGCGACGGTTATGCGGTCCGCATATGGATTATACGATCGCATAATGGACTACATTTTCAACATCAATTTCGACTAACTTTCTGATTAACTCTGCGGCAGAAATACGGTCCACATACCTGATCTGCGACCGCATTCTACACATTCCTAACACATATTCGGAACTTTGCACTACGAGCTACTAGGTTTTGAGCAAAAAATTTTACTGGGCCTTACATACATGTAATACTGAATGGATTTATAGGCATGATATCTAATGCAAATGAACAACTTATATGCAGGATATCTACATGCAGTACTGAACTTATAGACCCAATATCTACCTCATTTGCATATCATGAGAGTCCCTTCCCTATTTTACTATATACCCCGCAGTTATTAAAAATTATTACAACTATGAAGGAATCCAGAAAATAACTAAACAAACTACATCAGAAATTACAACTCCAACTAAGGAGAGCCTAATTCAGACTCCTAGTCTGACATATGGAATAAACGAACTTCCAAGGACCAGATTTTCCAAAGCCTTTCTCTTATTTGGGATGTGTCAAAGTTCCAAGGAACTTCAAGAGTTCCAAGCAATGCTTACACCCCAAATATCAATATAGGGTCACAATGCAGTATGGAAGGGCCAACAGTTCATAGGGAACTCAGGGTCCCAAGGTAAGGCTCATAGGAGGGGGGCAGAACTTAGAGACTAGGAGTAAGCGTAAGTGCAATGAAAGGGATTTAGAGGGAGTCCAGGGCAGGCTGATGGTCGTGCCCAGCAATTGGGATACTGGCACACCCCTGACCAGCTTGTCAGCCTTAGAATTAGGAAGTTAGGACCTTGTTGAAGGTCAGGTTCAGCCCTGGACAACAATTGGGATGCTGCCAGGCCATACCTTAAATCAGCACACATAGGGGAATGGGGTGTGGGGGCAATTGTTCATACTAGTAGCAAGATACAAAGAAAGAGCAGGCAAGAGCATATAGGTATTTCAAAATCATCTTTATAGAGAATTGAAAACAGACATGGATACAAGGACTGTAAATAAACACATTAGAATGACACTAAAATTAATTTTAGGACATACCAGTTGTAGAGAAGCAAGTAAAGAGAAGCAGTAGTCTTGTAAAAGCCAAAGTTCAGTCAAAAAGCAAGAATACTATAAGTTCAGAAGAGAATTGTGATTTTTAGTATGCTTCCCCGTGTAGTTTTGAAGGAAGTCATGTATTTATATTGCAGAAAAGAAGCAAAAATAGGTAAGAAAATAGTTTGAAAATCAATCTCACACAGTTTCCCTTTAATTAAGGGATTCTGATTTCAAACGGGCAAAGTAAATAAGGAAAGAGGTTAATTAAACACTTTTCAAAGTAGTGCAAGAAGGGGTAAAACATAATAGTTATTTAAGGGAAAGATTTTGACAGTACACGGTTGTATAATTAAGGAAAGAGAATCAATTAACAACCAATGAAATCAAAGTTAAAGGCTTTGCTCGAATGAACCAAGTCAAGAAAAGGAAAAGAGAGGTTTTACTTAAAAGAATTAGCAGTAATCAATTAACCCCAAAAATATTCTGCTTCGAACATAAGTTGGAAAGCCTTTTTGAAGAAAGGTATTAACACACATATAAACTGGACTGTCATGCTAATCAGAAGAGTCTAGTGTAGAAGAATTCAGAGTCATACACAAAGGGGTTCAAACTTCGTACATGGATCCAAAGTGAGTTTGAGAGAGTCTAATGCTAAATAGAACCCTAGTCTAAACACACAAGACTAAACTCGCCAAAAACCCAAAAATCCTAGGGGTTTTGACTTGAATCAGATGCAAAGAAGACAAAATGCGGGAACAAGCAAATACAGTAGAAAGATTAAAGCAAACAGAATAAGGAAATTAATTCGAAACATAATGAGAGCAAAAGAAACAGTAGAGTAAAACATGCTTAAGTAGGTATTCTGGAGGAAACTTAAAAAGGTAAAAATAGTAAGAACCTTAATGAACACAGTAGCAGAATACAGTAGGCGAGATCATAGTGGAAGTAGAGCATAGTGAAAATCATACAAGCACATAGTGTAGAAAACACAGTAGAGGAGCATGCATGGTAAAAGAAGAACATAAGAACATAGTAGAGACAAACATACACAAAGAAAGGGAAAAGAAAAGTTGGAAAAACACTTAAGCATTTTCAGAAACCCTAAATCGGAAAGAAGTGACTTTGAAAGTAAAATTTTTAAAGAAAAGTTGGGGAAATCTTTTAAAAACTCAAAAATAGGGCATGAATACACACAGATCTGAAGCGAATCGGAGAAAAACCTCAAATAGCTAGGGTTTCAAATGAACCCTAGAATGAGAAAGGCTTAGAAAAGGTCCGATCTAAGTCGAATAAGGCTGGAAACAGGCTCAGGAGGCTAAGATATGCCGGAGCCAGGTCGGAGATGGCCGAAAACCTCAAGTCGGCGGAGGTCTGAGTGGAGACCTTCGAGGTCTAGCCTCAAACCTTCGAGTACCAGGCACATAGAAGCAATAGGAGATGAGTATGAGGTTTCCATGGCCTGAGAAGCCATGGATTCCGGTGAGAATCGAAGGGATTAGGATTAGTTTGGGTGGCAGGGGCTAGGGTTTGAGGGAGGTTTCAGAGAGGATTGGAGAGGAAGGGGGGTTCAAGGGCGGCGGGTAAAGGTAAATGAATTTAGGGTTGGGGTGTTGGTAGATTTAAAATGGATAAAGGTGTGTGTGAGCCATTGATCTGTTAGATCAACGACTGTAATTAAAAGAAAAGACCCGAGCGGGTTATTTGAGTGGGTCAGGGACGGTTAATTTAGGAATTGGGTCAGGTTTAAATCAAAAACAGGGCTGGGAAATTGGGGGTTTCATTTGCACTAAAATTGAAATGTAATGGGTTATGTATTAAATAGCCAATTTCTCCCTTTTTAATTTAATTAAAATAGTTATAATGATTTTAAAAATAAATTAAAAGCACTGAATTAATTAATAATATATTAAAATTAATCTAAAAATACTGGGAATAATTTTATAATTGTAAAACGCTATTAATCGTAATATAGGCTATAATTGCAATTTTATGCAATTTAGCTTAAAAAATATCAAATAAATTTATAAAAATATGCAAAAAAATCACCTTAATTAAATTGTGGTGTAAATATGAGGATGGAAATAGATTACTCACCAAAATGATAGTATTGGGAATAATTATTGGATTTTGTACTGCTAAAACAAATAATAAAATGATTTTAAAAGCTTTAAAAATTAGGAAAAATGTCAAAATTCTTGGGCATACTTATATATGTATGTACATGCTATTTTGAGAGTATTTTGAGTATAAAAATAGGTAGTAAAAAATTGGGTATCAACAGCTGCCCCTCTTTACCCGGAAAGGATGAAAGAGTTATCGGGTAAAGATATAATGGTCAATTTTGACCGAAAGGAACGACTTTGAAAAAGGTTTTTACCGAGCTCTGATTCTTGAGCTTGCTGCATATCCCTGGTCTTACAAGAATCATGTCATATGTAGTTCGGGATACATCAGCGGAATATGCCGATGGAGGTTTTGAAAAGGACGGATGCAATATTTAGGTTGGGAAGGATGGTCAGGGACCGATGGGTTGCGGGAACTGGAGCGAGATTGCTCCAACTGTAATGGCTATTGCCAGCTAGCGTACCTGCAAATGAGCAATACAAACATATCGTGCATAAACTTAAATGTGATGCAAGTTCCAGTTGGACCATGAATGATGTCTTTGGACGGGTAGGATGACGTCCTCAGACCATGACATCCTGGGCCATAAAGCGTATAATAAAAGATTCACAGGCCATGAAATAATGTTTTCTGGCTATGATAATGATGCCTCCAAACCATGATGCCTTTGAATAATGATGTGCAAAAGATAAAGCAGGATCCTCAGGCCATGGCATGGCGTCCTCAGGCTATGAAAATGGTGCCTCCGAACAATGACACCTTTGGGAAATTTGGCAATATTTCAGCCCATGAAATGCAGTATTCGGCGATGTTTCAGCCAATGTAGAGCATAAATATAAATGGTGATCTTTCAGCCGACATAGGGATTTAAATGAAGTTGGCGATATTTCAGCCATGCAGGATTAAAATAGAATTGGAGATCTTTCAGCCGATGTAAAGATTTAAAAATAAATGTAGATATTTCAGCCGATATAGAGATTTAAATGAAGATGGCGATATTTCAGCCATGCAGGATTTAAATAAAACTGGCGATCTTTCAACCGACGTAAAGATTTAAATATAAATGGCGATCTTTCAGCCAATATAGAGATTTAAATGAAGTTGGCGATATTTTAGCCGTGTAGGATTTAAATGAAGTTTTAACCATGCAAAGATTAAATGAAGTTGGCGGTCTTTCAGCTGATGTAAATAAGATGTGGCGATATTTTATCCATGCAGGTGGAGGTAAAGCTTAACCTCGAAAGGCTGAAAAGTAGCCTTATGCAATGCAGAGAAAATGCAGGATGGAGATAGTGCTTAGTCTCGGAAGGTAGAAAGGTAGCCTTATGCAATGCAAAGAAATGTAGGATGGAGGTAGTGCTTACCTTCGGAAGGAAAAAAAGTAGCCTTATGCAATGCAAGAAATGCAGGATGGAGGTAATCTTAACCTCGGAAGGCGGAAAAGTAGCCTTATGCAATGCAAAGAAAATGCAGGATGGAGACATTGCTTAGTCTCGGAAGGCAGAAAGGTAGCCTTATGCAATGCAAGAAATACAGGATGAAGGTAGAGCTTAACCTCGGAAGGCAAAAAAGTAGCCTTATGCAATGCAAGAAATGCAGGATGGAGGTAGTGCTTTACCTCGGAAGGCAGAAAAGTAGCCTTATGCAATGCAAGAAATGTAGGATGGAGGTAGTGCTTAACCTTGGAAGGTAGAAACGTAGCCTTATGTAATGTAAGAAATTCAGGATGGAGGTAGTGCTTAACCTCGGAAGGCAGAAAAGTAGCCTTATGTAATGTAAGAAATGCAGGATGTAAGAAATGCAGGCTGCATTTCTTGCCTTATGCAATGCAAGAAATGCAGGATGGAGGTAGTGCTTAACCTCGGAAGGCAGAAAAGTAGCCTTATGTAATGTAAGGAATGCAGGATGGAGGTAGTACTTAACCTCGGAAGGCAGAAAAGTAGTTGTATGTAATGCAAGAAATAAAGGTGAGGAGTAACAAAATTTCTTAGCTGAGAGATGATAGCTGATTGCATCATTGTGGCTACTAGGGATGTCGTGTGCATATAGCACTTGTAAATCGGCGATGATTCTGATAGTTGTATTCCTGAAAAAATCCTGAGTATGTTATCATATCTGATGACTTTATGTCTAGGGGTGCCTGCATTCACAGAAAAATCATGAGTTTTTTAGAGGGGGAAGGTTAGTTCGTCTTCCCGTGGACTTTGCTCGTCCTACCCGGCCCTTGTTTCGGTGATATTGTGCGTATCCTTGGGATAGCGTAGCTAAACAGAACAACTTTGATAATGGACATGCATGATTTAATTAAATACAACATAAATATACATAATCAGAAATAGTTTTCTTTTAGATGAACCGACGACTGCGATGCGATTCAAGACATTGCAACCTCTCTCACCGGAATTTTGAGGGTCCTCCTCAAAATTTTTCCCCAGTTTACTAGGCTGGGGTTTCTGATGTCTGTATGTGATGAATGGCTAAAAGCTGACTTTGGAATTTTGAGGGTCCTCCTCAAAATTCTGCCCCAGTTTCCAATATCGGGGGGAAATGAAAATTTTATTGAATCGTGACCGAACCCATAGGGCTGCCTACGTATCCCCTCTTAAACAGGAATCAGGTCAGGCGTAGTTCAAATTACATAATGATATCATAAATGGTTACACATAGTATCGCTTGACTACATCTGAATTGATTCATTTTGGCCAAACTTCCCCATCTATTTCTGCGAGTATGAGGGCCTCTCCTGTTAGGACCCGATGAACCATGTACGGGCCTTGCCAATTAGGAGAGAAATTTCCTTTGGCTTCATCTTGATACGGGAAAATTTTCTTCAGCACCAGCTATCCTGGCATGAATTGTATCATCTTGACTCTTTTGTTGAAGGCTCTAGACATTCTATTCTGATACAAGTGACCATGACAAACATCATTCAGTCTTTTCCCGTCTATAAGGGCTAACTGCTCATAGCGACTTTTTACCCATTCTGCATCTTCAAGTTCCGCTTCCTGTATAATCCTCAGGGAGGGAATCTCTACCTCTACCGGGGTGACTTCCTCAGTGCCATAAACCAACATATAGGGAGTCGTCCCAATTGATGTGCGAACTGTGGTACGGTATCCCAATAAAGCAAACGATAGCTTTTCGTTCCACTGCTTGTGTTTCTCTATCATTTTCCTTAATATCTTCTTCATGTTCTTATTGACCGTTTCTACAGCTCCATTCATCTGAGGTCTGTAGGCTGTAGAATTCTTGTGCTTAACCTTGCACATCTCACACATTGCTTTCATCAGATCACTGTTAAGATTTGAACCATTATCAGTGATGATTGTCTCTGGGATGCCGAACCGGCAAATGATACGCTCGCGGACAAAGTTTGCCACAACTTTTTTGGTTACTGCCTTATATGATGCTGCTTTAACCTATTTTGTGAAACAATCAATTGCCACTAGAATGAACATGTGCTCGTTTGACGTGGCATGCTCGATAAGTCCGATGACATCCATTCCCCAAGCGGCAAACGGCCATGGTGAGCTTGTTGCATTGAGCTCGTTAGGAGGTACCCTTATCATGTTGGCATGAATCTGGCCACGATTGCATTTTCAAACATACTGGATGCAGTCAGTTTCCATAGTCATCCAAAAATAACCAGCTCGGAGTATTTTCTTGGCTAAGACGAAACCATTCATGTGCGGGCCACAGGTCCCTACATGAACCTCCTCCAACAACCTGGATGCCTCCTTTGCTTCGACATATCTTAGTAATCCCAAATTGGGAGTCCTCCTATATAGGATTCCTCCTTTGTGAAAGAAATGATTGGATAGCCTCGCAGTGTGCGATTCTGAGTAGTGTTTGCAAGTTCTGGATATTCTCCTGTTGCCAGATATTTCATAATGTCGTGAAACCATGGTTTTCAATCTGCTTCTTCCTCAACATGAGCACAGTAAGCTGGTTGATCCTGGAGTTTTACCGGGATAGGATCAATGAAGTTCTTATCTGGATGCTGAATCATGGATGATAGAATGGCCAATGCATCGACAAACTCATTCTGGACTCTGGGGATATGCCGAAATTTTGTCCTTATAAACCTCTTCCTCAACTCCTATACATGATGCAAATACGGGAGTATTTTGGAGTTCTTGGTTGCCCATTCTTCTCGAACCTGATGTATGAGCAAGTCAGAATCCCCGATCACTAGTAACTCTTGAATGTTCATGTCAATGGCTAGCTTGAGCCCTAAGATTCAGGCTTCATACTTGGCCATGTTGTTGGTTCACGGGAACCTGTGCTTGGCGGACACTAGATAATGTTGACCTGTTTGTGATACTAGAACTACTCCTATGCCAACTCCTTTGAAGTTTGTTGCTCCGTTGAAAAACCTTCTCCAGCCATCATAGGATTCTGCGATATCTCCTCCTATGAAAGAGACCTCTTCATCAGGAAAATACGTCTTTAGAGTCTCGTATTCTCTATCCACGAGATTTTTAGCAAAATGATCTGCCAGTGCCTGTCCTTTCATTGCTTTCTAGGTTACATAGACAATATCAAATTCACTCTGCAGGATTTGCCATCTGCCTAGCTTGCCCGTGGGCATGGGCTTCTGAAAGATGTACTTCAGCGGATCTATCCTTAATATGAGATAAGTGGTATGGGCACAAAAATAATGCCTCAACATCTGAGCTACCCAAGTCAGAGCACAACAGGTGCGTTCTAGCAGGGAATATCGGGCCTCGTACGGGGTGAACTTCTTGCTGAGATAGTAGATGGCTTGCTCCTTTCTCCCTATTTCATCATGTTGTCCTAAAACACAACCGAATGCCCCATCCAGTACTACAGAGTAGAGCAATAACGGTCTACCCGGTTCAGGATGAACTAGAATTGGCGGCGTTGACAGGTATTCCTTGATTCTGTCGAAGGCTTTCTGACAATCATCAGTCCATTTAGTGGCGGCGTCCTTCTTCAACATCTTAAAGATTGGTTCACCAATGATAGTGGGCTGGGCTATGAACCGGCTGATGTAGTTGAGTCTCCCCAGGAAACTCATAACCTTTTTCTTGTTCTTTGGTGGTGGCAATTCTTGAATGGCATTAACCTTTGACGGATCCAGTTCTATTCCTCGTCGACTTACAATGAACCCGAGCAATTTTCTGGCGGGAACCCCGAATGCATATTTGGCAGGATTCAGTTTTAAGTTGTACCTTCTTAATCTGTTGAAGAACTTCCTTAAATCTTCCATGTGGTCAGTGGCTTTCTTGGATTTGATGATGGCATCGTCTACATACACCTCGATCTCTTTGTGTATCATGTCATGAAAGATAGTAGTCATGGCCTCATGTAGGTGGCCCCGACATTCTTTAATCCAAATGGCATCATCTTGTAACAATACATCCCCCACGGCGTAATGAAAGCCGTTTTCTCTGCGTCTTCTTCGTCCATCCATATCTAATGGTACCCAGAAAACAATCGATGAATGACTGTAGCTCGTACTTGGCACAGTTGTCAATCAGGATATGTATGTTCGGCAAGGGGAAGTCGTCTTCCGGACTGGCCCGGCTGAGATACTGATAGTCGACACAGACTCTGACCTTCCCGTTCTTCTTTGGTACTGGCATAATGTTGGCCAACCATTTTGGATATTTCACTACCCTGAGGACCTTGGCCTTAACTTGCTTGGTAACTTCTTCCTTGATTTTCAAACTCATGTTCGGCTTGAACTTTCTGAGCTTCTGTTTTACCGGTGGACATGTTGGATCTGTTGGAAATTTGCGAGCTATAATAGATGTACTGAGACCGGTCATATTATCATACGACCAGGCAAATATGTCCTCATATTCTTTTAAAAACTCCGTGTACTCTTCCTTTTCTGACAGCGACAGGTGAACACTGATGCGCATTTCCTTGACATTATCTGTATCCCCCAAGTTGACAACTTCAGTTTCGTCCAGGTTAGACTTAGGCCTATTCTCAAAGTCCTCAACCTCTTTAACGACCTCTTCTGGTATTTCATCCTCTTCTGAGTCTATATCCATTTGTTGCATTATCTCGTCGCACGTCACATTCATTAGTTCATCAAGATAAGTAATAGTAATGTTGTGCAAATAAAGTAAATGATAGAGAAAATAATAAGAGCGAGATTTATAAGAAACTGAAATACTTTGATAAATTCCAAAATTATTTTAAACATCGAAGCTCTTTTCAAAATTTAAAGATAATACGAAAAAGGAAATCAACTAGCAAAAAAGTAAAAGATAATGCATAATGCTTTGTTCAGCCTTGCTACCTCAAAGCTTTCCGGGCCTTGGTGGTTCTGACGGACCAATTATTGAGGCGCGCTCCTCGACTCACAATTTGTATGGAAGGGCCTTCCTCCCCTTCCTCCTCAAAGATGACATGACAGTCCATATTGTCTTCTTCCAAGAACAGATTCTTCGTTGCCGCCAATGCTTCATCTTTCTCTGACCCATATATGATGTGTGTTGGCTGGAAAGTCTACTCTAGGAAGGGTATCAGGTACTCCAGCGGATAGGACCAGTTCCTGAATTCTTGCCAGGTATATCCATACCCTAACCCGAAGGTGGTGCCATGCTTCTTCAGTTTGATAGGCTTGATGATTCCCTGGAGGTTCTTACCGAGCCCTTTGCCAGGTTCATACCCGCTCCAATTCAGTATACTTTCTATCTTGTTATCCCACCACTTATCCTTGTCCACGGCGTTGACTCGCTCAATGTGATGGTAGGTTTCTCTGCCTAGATTCTTCCTTCCTCCGATTGCTGGGATGGTCTGGCGACTGTATATGGGGTTACTACCATCTCCATGAATAATCAACTCTTGGTGATTCCACTCGAACTTCACTGCCTGGTGCAAGGTTGATGCTATAGCTCTAGCGGCATGGATCCAAGGTCGTCCTAGTAGTAAGTTGTAAGATGCTGGGATGTCTATCACTTGAAAATCTACATCGAACCAAGTTGGTCCCATTTGCAGACATAAACTGATCTCCCCAATAGTGGACCTTTGGGAACCATTGAAAGCTTTGACGTTGACAGCCCCATCCTTGATTTCGTGTAGACTCTTTCCCAATGTTCTGAGGGTCACCAATGGACAAATATTGAGGCTGGACCCTCTATCAATCAAAGTCCTAGTGATAAAATAGCCTTCACAATGCACGGTGATGTACATCGCTTTGTTGTGGCTTAACCCTTCTGGGGGCAACTCATCCTCGTGGAAAGTGATTTTATGACTCTCCAATATCTGTCCTACCATGTTCGCCATCTCCCCTCTAGTTATGTTGCTGGGTACATATGCCTCACTCAGTATCTTCAATAAGACATTCTTATGTGCATCAGAGCTTTGCAGCAGAGCCAGGATGGAGATCTGCGCTGGTGTTTTATTTAGTTGATCAACAACTGAGTATTCTTTGGCCTGTATCTTCTGTCAGAGATCATCAGGCCCAGTTTCAATAGGCCATCCAGAGGCCTGCTTACTTGATTCAGCTAAATGCTCCGGAGTATAAATCTTGCCGGTCCTCGTCATACCCTGTGCTGTAATTGCTTCTCCAGACCTAGTTTTCCCCTTCCTTCTTGCCTCAGCGGTGTAATCCCAAGGAATGTCCTGTGTATGGAATGGACTTGTGGCTGACATTGCTACAGGAATGGGCACCCTCATTTTGGGAGGCAACACAGCAA
>MU712878.1:15072-32374 GCA_026770625.1 Nicotiana glauca
TCAACACACTAAAAGTGTCATGCAAGCTTCAAAAGACAAATGAAGTATCAGGAAATGCAGTAATACCGGAAAACATATTTTGAACTTAAAAGTTCAGTCGTTTTGAATCACCTCGAGTCAGGACCGGAGACTGTATATCCAGCCCCGTATAAATAAGAAGTCCAAATTAGCCACATGTGTTGCCAGTTTGTTTATTTGCCATATATAATTTTCTTACTTGTCTAAATGTACCATTAAAAATAGAAGAAATAAATAAAAGTTCTTTTATTTTTATACCTTATTTCTTATCCAATTAGCATGATGTTTCCTTTATTTGAATGTTGTTTGAACTTCAAATGTAAGTGTCGGAATGAACATGAGACGTCCTATTCAAGCGCATCATAAACATGCGGGCTCTCTCTTATGAAACCTTCTCTAATTAAAGGTTAAAAATCGAAAGCATGAATACCCAGTTATAAATTTAACCGGATATGAAAATTTTTGAACTTTGTCAATGGAAAATCATAGATCAAAAGTATATCTTTTTCTAACTAAAAGCCCTGAGAAGTTAAGGGAGAAAGATATTTCATTTCAAAAAATAAAATCTCGGGCTTAAAAAAGAGTCCAAGATAGTTACACGAGTATGTGTATATATATATATATATGTATATATGTATATATGTATGTATCAGTCTGCTTTATTACCAGAGGTTGAAGGATGAGAAGTCTTTTCTGCATCTTTTAGAAATAAAGGTTGCTCAGTGACGAACTCTACATCTTCACCTTCCTCTTCAAATTTTGAGGACTTAGAGCAAGTGACCAAAGAGCTTGAAGTAGTAGGCCGGACAGGACTGTTCTCGAAGGAGGTTGTTTATAATTCAAGAGCTTCGGCAATGCAGCCATCTATATTTGTAATGCCATTTTTGGCATCCTACAAAGTCTTTCTCCTCACACTATAAACAACATGAGTTTTCTTAATCAAGAAGGAGTCTTCTTGATCTTGGAATCTAGCTTGGAGTTTTTGGATCTTCAGCTATAGTCGCTCGTTTTCAACCTTTAAAATATTATAGGCCCCTAACAGGTCAGTTTTGGTTTTGTCATATTGACTATTTAATTCTATGACCTTTTGGAGCCTTTCCTCCATTTTGGCCCTTTTCTCTTTGACCACAGTAGCTTCCTCAATCTTGGAGCATAAGTTAGCTTCCTATTTACTGATTCTTTGGATGGAAGAAGATTCATGCTCGGCAGCGAAAGTAATAGCATCTTGCAACTATGCCCATTTAATCTTAGCTCAGCAAGATCAGCATGTAGTTGAGTGGCTTCTTGACTATTACCCATTTTTTCTTGCTCTATTTACTCAGCCAGGCTTCGAGTTCTCCATTTGAGCAAGTTTGGCCTCTAGAGCCAGAGGCGCTCAGCAAGTTGATCCCACTCAGGTTGAAGTACTTCTTTTTCTAGTATCATCTTTTGTAAACCCTCGGAGGAAAGAAAGTTAGCCTGTAAGGTTAATTCTAAATTAGAGATGATGTTAAATAAGTTTGAAGAAGAGGAGAGGAAGATGAATGGTACCAAGAGTAGAGAGATGCATGTTGTTATTGATTAAGCATTCAACAGAAAGAGTATCTATTTTTCTCCATTCCTTTTCCGAATCCAGAGGCTTCTAGTAATTATTACCCCAACCGGTTTGGAGATTTGGCGGCATTCATCTGAAACTGTAAAGGTAAAAACACTGCATTTACCGTTAAAGTTTCAGATCGAAGCTGGGAAGGTGTGATGACCTGATAGGTCGATTTGAGTACTAGTACTTATTTTTGTGCTTCGTGACCTCCATTAGCTTCGTTTGATGTTTCTTGGTTTTTGAAAAGCGTTTATGTGAAAACTTGAAGAAAAACATGATTTTGACTTTAAAAGTAATTTGAGTTGACTACAATCAACATTTTATGTAAACGACCTCGGATTAGTATTTTGGCAATTCCTGTGGGTCCGTATCATGATTTTAGACTTGGGCATAAGTCTGAAATTAAATTTCGAAGTCCCTAACTTGATTTGATGTGTTTTATCGAAAGCTAGTAACTTGAAGGTTTAAGAATTTCCTAGGTCTGATTATAGTTTGACTCTAGGGAAACTAGGTTCGGTTTTTGGTTTCGAGACTTGGTATAGGTTTATTTTGCTATTTAATACTTGTCTTCAAAATTTGGTGAAAATCAGAGTTGGTTTGATAGGATCCGGACACTCAGTTGTGATTCTTGAAGTTCTTGAGTTTCTTTAAAAATTTCATACATTTTTATGTTCGATTCATAGTTCTAGGTATTATTTTGATATTTTCATTGCGCGAGCGAGTTTGTATCATATTATTACGCTTGTGTGCATGTTTGATTTGGATCCCGAGGGGCTCGGGTGAGTTTCGAACGAGTTTGGATAGTGCAAGGACTGCTAGTGCAGTGCCCAATTCTGGTGTCTGGTGCAAATCTCGCATTTGCAAGGTCTAGCTCGTAATTGCAAGCCTCACTTTTACAGTCAAACGTTTTCATTTGCGAGCAGGGCCTGGGATTGGGTAACATCGCATTTGCGAGAAATTTTTTCGCAATTATGAACTGCCCAGGATCGCTTTTGCGATCACTGAGTAGCATTTGCGATGCCTGGCAACAGTAGGGCATCTTCACAATTGCGACATCAAGGCGTGTGAGGCAGGGTTCGCATTTGCGATGCTCGCAATTGCGAACAAGACTTCGCAATTGTGACATCCACAGCTGGGTAAAAGAGGAAAAAATCGGGACTTAGCTCATTTTACACCATTTCTCAACCCTAAACACTCTAGTGGTGATTTTTCAAGAGGATTTTCTTTCTAAAATCATTGGTTAGCAAATTTAATCCATTTCTTCTCAACTACCCATTACTTTTCATGTGTTTTCAATATCAAATATAGGATTTTCATGGTAGAAATTAGGGATTTGGATAGAAAATTAAGAATTTTATAAAATTGAGATTTAGACCTCAAACAAAATCGAGAATTTTATAAAATTGAAATTTAGACCTCAAATTGAGGTCAGATTTTGAAACAACTCACATAACCAGGCTCGATGGTGAATGGGTAATCAGATTTTAGTCTGAACCTCGGGTTTTGACCAAGCAAGCCGGGGGTTAACAATTATTGACTTTTCAAAAATGATCATAATTGAACCTCTTTTATTAATGATAATTTGCAAAGCTTATTTTGAACCATTTGATCGATAATTTGCTAGATTTGGTTGGTTTTGAGGCTTGTTGAAAAGGCAAGTCGTGATTGATAGATTGATTTCTTAGGTTGCAGAGTGAGGTAAGTGTCGTGGTTAATCTTGACTTGAGGGATTAGGACTTGTTGGCCTATTTGCTACATTTTTTATGTGTGGGGACAATGTATATATGAGGTGACTAGTATCTATGTGTTGTTATTGTGTTAAAGCATGCGAGTGAAAATTATTTCTTTGTATTATATTGTTTCCTCGCCTTGCTTTTATGATCATATATTGAGAGATGTGATATCAAAAGCATAAAGGGTGTCGTCGTACCAGTGAGTAAAAGCACGAAGGATGATGCCGTGATATTTTATTTATGATATTACACGGTGAGGACGAGAGTAAAGATGTTATCCAAGTTATTCAAAAGGAAGTCGATAAAGATTCCTCACCTGCTCTTAGTGCTAGCTCACGAAGAGTGATGTCATTCCATCTTCATTTTATTGCTTTAATTGATTTTCGGATTGGTGGTTCACTTAGTTATAGTGTTGCTTATTTCGGAAGATTTCATTAGGTGATTTCATACTTATCGTTTTATGATATCTCCTATTTCGCATGTCCCCTCCTGGTTAATATTTTATTGTTCTATCTGTCATTTTGTTTTCTCTCTCTCTCTCTCTCTCTATATATATATATATATATCCCTAGCTAGAGGCTTCTCTTTAGCTTCAGACTTAAAGGGATGCTTTATTTTTGGTTTCTTACCTTTGGGTTGGGGACTGATTGAAGATGCACCTTCACTGGAAGCAAGAGCTGCATCACAAGCCCTTTTCCAATCAAAGATATCTTAAAGCCGATATTGGGCTATCTTCGGATTGATTGAAACCTCGACAGCCGGGAAAATGGATAATCCCTTTGGAAGGCCTGGAGTAGTAGCATGAAAGGTTAGCAAGCAATTACCGTATGGAGGCATATGTAAAGAAAGGAAGATGAGCTTATCTCACCATGATTCTTGCCTTTCCCATTTTTCTTTACTGAAATTTCCTTTTACAAATGGAGTTCCGATGTGAAAGTATCCAAAATCTTTTGAACCTATTGGGTTAGGTTATCTACTACTGGAGAAACCCAAAGAGTGTCTAAAATGGAAGGAACAAAAGTTTAAGAAAGAATAAAAAAATATTTAAAGTGAAAACGAAAAAAATATTTGAGAAAACTTATTAGTATAGTTCCAACCTTCAGGAATGGGTGATGCAGATGCTGGTAAAATATCTCTGGGAGCAATAATAAATAAGCTTCTCTATCCAACAACGGTTATTATCATCATATACACTGGTGATGATTGCATTGTGACCACGTTTACTGAGTTTGATTATGCTTCATCGGAAGATCTTGGGGGGATAGACATGGATCATATGTGCAAGTTTTCCCGTGTTCCGGAACATAGGTACTGGAGGCAAGCTACCGTACGCCATATCGCCGGATACTGGGGAAATATCCTACCCAATTTCGATAGTGGGGACCCACTTGAGCCAGCAGACTTGGTAATTCCAGAATGATATGGTCTATTTCTTTGCCAAGTGTGAGAGTAAAAGGAATATGTTTAAACAAAAACATACTCTGGTTTTCTAAATTTACCATCTCTACTTTGCGAGGAGATAAAACTTTAATGTTCTTCTGGCCATAATACTCCTTCACAACAGGAATGACGGGCGGACGAATAGACGAAGTATGTACACCAACTGCTTTATTTCTGCTATCGTCAGGGACAAAGGAAGTATTTTTGACCTTGGCTATCCTTTTTGAAAGACCATTTAGAAGGGATGATTGTTTGTTGTGGGAGGTTCAATGTTGGAATTATTGGTTTTTTTTATTGGGCGGTCCACCGCCGATGTGATCCCCGATGCTGAAAGAAGAAGGAGGAGATAAAATCACATCAACGTTATGAGTTTGATGGCTGAAGATGAGTTACCAGGGAAAGAAATATCAAAAGTCCTAATTGTTAAAATAGTGAAATCGGCTATTCAAACATGAAGACTTGTGATGACCCAGAAGATCATCACTTGTTTTGGAAATAAATTCTATGGTCCGAGGCCTTAAAACCATTTTTTATCTCACCTCAATTTGCGTGCGCTGTCTGGACGTGTATCCAGAAAGCCATTATGTGAAAATCTGTGAAAAATAATGAATTTTGCTTTTAAAATAAATTTAGGTTGACTTTGGTCAATATTTTGGGTAAACGGACCCAGAACCGTGATTTGACGTTCTTGGAGGGTCCGTAGGAAAATATGGGACTTGAGCGTATGCCCGGAATTGAATTTCGAGGTCCCAAGCCCGAGAAATAAATTTTTGAAGAAAATTGTTTAACTGAAATTTTTATGAGTTTTTGGAAATTTGAATGTAATTGAATGTGATGGTATCGGACCCGTATTTTATTTTCGAAGCCTGGTACAGGTCTTATATGCGATTTAAGTTGAGCTTGTAAAATTTAGTAAGAAACGGACTTGAAATGACGTAAATTGGAACTTCGATTGTTAAAAAAAGTTAAACTTAAGAGTTCATGAGATTTTTCTTTGATTTTGATGTTAAATTCATAGTTATTGATGTTATTTTGATTATTTGATTGCACGAGCAAGTCTGTATGATATTTTTGGACTTGTGTGCATATTTGGTTTGGATCCCCGAGGGCTCGAGTGAGTTTTGGATGGGCCACGGAGTGATATTTGGACTTAAAAAATTGCTGGTATGTTGCAGGTCCGCAGGCTTCGCAATTGCGAAGCCTGGCTAGCAAATGCGAGCTCGCAAATGTGAAATTGTATGGCAAATGCGAAAGTTGACCTGGGCTGCCTTGGTCGCAAATGCGACGTATATATCGCAAATGCGATATCACATTTGTGAAGGGTCCCTAACAAATATGAAGTTGACAGGAATTGCACTTGGTCGCAAATGCGACTACGTCTTCGCATTTGCGAAGTGAACAATTTCTGAGGGGTTCGCAATTGCGAACCCTTGTCGCAATTGCGACATCAGAGACCAGTTAATTGAAACTTAGACGCATTTTCAGCCATTTTTACAACCTTTTCAAAACCTAAACACCTTTGGGCGATTTTTCAAAGACAACTACTCTTCCAAATCATTTCTAAGCCAATTCTAACGCATTTCTTTCAATCTAATCCATCTTTTTACGTGATTTCAACTCAAAATCAAGGGTTTTCATGAGGGAAATTGGGTATTTTGGGTAGAACTTAGGATTTTTAAATTTTCGGGATATGGAACTGGATTTGAGGTCTGATTTTAAAACAAATTATATATTTGAGTTTGTGGGTGAATGGGTAATCGGGATTTGACCATGTAGGTCCGGGGTCAATTTTTGACTTTTTGGGGAAATCATTGGAAAACTTATTTTCATGCATTAGAATTGATTCATATATCATTTATTAATATAGTTAAGTAACTTGTGGCTAGATACAAGCGAATTGGTGGTGGAAACAAGAGGTAAAGCGGTAGTTGAGGCTTGAATTGTGTTCGTGGCATCGAGGTAAGTGTTTGGTCTAACCTTAGCTTGAGGGATTAGGAGTGGTGTCTTATTTTCTATGTGTTAATTGTGGAGTACGGCATATAGTCATGGTGACGAGTATCTATACGTCGGTGTCAAGCATGCCCGTGCGTCTCTTATTGTAATTATTGTGACTCCGTTGTGATTTGTTCATGCTTAATATGTTGATTATCATTGTTGGTTCCCTTGCTGGGATGTTAAGGTTTATGATATTGTCTCCCTTGCCGGGATGTTATTGTTATGACATTGTCTCTCTTGTCGGGATGTTAATATTTAGGATATTATCTCCCTTGCCGGGATGTTGTTGTGATACTCTTATTTCCTTACCGAGATTCTTTTGTGATTGATGTTGATTTGTAAATGGGATTGGGTTGCATGCCTGCAACTAGATATATGAAATGGGGGCAGGTGGTACACCGCCACAGTAATATTTGAAATGGGATCGGGTTGCACGGCTGACACAAGATATATGAAATGGAAGCGGGTGGCACACCGCCATGGTAATATTTGAAATGGGATTGGGTTGCCCGCCTGCAATAAGATATATGAAATGGGAGAGAGTGGCATGCCGCCACGATAATATTTGAAATGGGATCGGGATGCACGCCTGCAACAAGATATATGAAATAGGAACGGGTAGCACGCCGCCACGGTAATATTTGAATTGGGATCGGGTTGCACGCCTGCAACAAGATTTATGAAATGGGAGCGGGTGGCATGACCCTACGGTAATATTTGGAATGGGATCGGGTTGCACGCCTGCAACAAGATATATGAAATGAGATCAGGTTGCATGTCTGCAACAAGATATATGAAATGGGATCGGGTTGCATGCCTGTAACAAGATATATGAAATGGAATCGGGTGGCATGCTGCCATGGTAATATTTGAAATGGGATTGGGTTGTACGCCTACAACAAGAAAGAGATGAAAGTGAATAATGTGTTTGTTTCTCTTATTCTCGTTAGCAGTTGAATTTTGGTTTCTTTACATTCCTATATGGTATTCTAATTTTATCTGATACTCACCGTAGCATATTTCCCCCCCATCTTTAACTGTAAATATCTGCCTTTATTTTTCGCTGTATATGATTTAATTGCACAGGTTTATTTAGTAGTCTGATCCTAGCCTTGTCGCTACTTCGCCGAGGTTAGGCTAGGCACTTACCAACACACGAGGTCGATTGTGCTGATACTACACTCTGCACTGTGTGCTGATTCCGGTGCTGTTGCTTTTGGACCGCAGTGAGGTTGCTACCATCAATCCAACAGGCGACCCGAGGTAGTCCTGCAGGCGTCCGCAGGACTTGGAATCTCCCTCTATCTTTTCATTCTATTTCTTATTTTTGTTTTAGTGACATAATTGTATTTATCTTTCGGACATTTATTTGTAGTATTCCTAGCCAATATGTGAAATTGTGAGACCAGTTCTGGGTAGTTTATGCTTAAGGAATTGTATTGGTAACATTTAAATGGCTATATTTTGTTCTTCTGCTTATTAAATTCCGCTGTACAAATGCTAGAGGGTCTATCAAGACTTCGCAATTACCTTCTGCCACAAATCAAAATTTTCTATTATTAATGCATTGTATAATGCCCGGACCTTGAATTAGATTGGAGAGCCCTATAGGAAATCTAATGCCGTGCCGAAAGGACTAAGAGCTCTTATTCCGAAGTCTTTAGCACATAGCAGTCGACGTATTGTGATGGTTCTTAAGTGTTAAAGGATTTAAAATAGGTAAAAAGGTAAATAATACAAATGGTTGGCTTGCCTAGATTTCACTAATAGGTGCCATCACGACTCTCAAGGGTGGGAAATCCGGGTCGTGACAAGTTGGTATCAGAGCTCTAGGTTACTTAGGTCTCACAATTCACATAAAAGTTTAGTAGAGTCTGATGGATCGGTACAGAGACGTCTGTATTTATCCCAGAGGCTACAGAGTTAGGAAAAACTTCACATCTATTCTTTCCTGTCGTGCCACTTAATTTCTAAATGCTAATTGGACTTCCACTCTTGTTCTTTTGCGAATGGAGAGGTCACGTACCACTTCTTCAGCCAAGCAGCAGCACTGACCGGTGATGGATCAGCTATGTCTTCGGAGGCTTTGCGGAGGTTGGATAGATTTCACTAAGTTGTTCACTACTACTTTTGGTGGTACGTCTTCTGAGGATCCCCATGATTATTTGGACAACTGTCACGAGGTTCTTCGAAACATGGGGATAATGGAGACCAATGGGGTTGACTTTGCTGCCTTTTGACTGTCTGGATCCACCAAGACTTGGTAGAGAGATTATTGTTTGGCTAGACCAGCTGGGCCACTAGCTTTGACTTGGGATCAGTTTTCTCAGCTTTTTTTGGATAAGTTTCTTCCTATCACTCAGAGGGAGAGCTATCGGAGGCAGTTTGAGCGTCTCCAGTAGGTTTCTATGATAGTTACTCAGTACAAGACCATGTTTATTAATTTGGCCCGTCATGCTCTTCTTATACTTTCCACTAAGAGAGAGAGAGAGTGAGGAGGTTCATTGAGGGACTCATTCAGCCTATTCGACTTCAGATGGCCAAGGATACGGGGAGCAAGATTTCCTTTTAGGATACGGCCAATGTGGCTAGGAGGGTTGAGATGGTTTTATCACGGGGGGGTGGTCAGGGGTCTGACAAGAGGCCTCGTCATTCAGACATATTTTGTGGTGCCTTGTTTAGAGGTAGGGATTCTTTTGGTAGAGGCCATCCTCATAGGCCTTTTCAGTCAGCACTTTAGGTTTATCACGGTGCTTCAGGTGGCCGTGGTTCTCATATGCAGTATTCTAATCAGCAGTCCTACAATGCACCACCAGCTCCTATCAGTGCACCACTGCTCTAGAACTTTTGGGGTAGTCATTCAGGTCGTCAAGGTCAGCAGTCTCAGCAACCGAGGGCTTGTTATACTTGTGGTGATACAGGGCATATTGTTAGATTTTGCCCTCGAGCATCGAGCAGCTCTCAGCATCAGGGTTCTAGTGCCATGGTTCAGGCATCGAGTGTTCCACATCCCGCTCAGCCAGCTAGAGGTGGAGGTGGAGGTAGAGGTGCTAGAGGTGGTGTTAAAGGCACTAGAGGTGGATGCCAACCAGTAGCAGGCCATCACAGAGATGTAGTTCAGAGTGGTGGGGCCCAGCCCCGATGTTATGCTCTTCCAGCTAGGCCTGAGATTGAGGCTTTCGATGGAGTTATCACAGGCAATGTTCTGGTTTGTAGTAGGGATGCTTCAGTTCTATTGGATCCAGGATCTACATACTCCTATGTGTCATCTTATTTTGCACTGTATCTGGTCATGCCTAGTGATTCCTTGAGTGCTCCTGTGTATGTGTCTACACCGGTGGGTGATTATATTATGGTGGATCGTGTCTATCGTTCATGTATAGTTGTGATTGGGGGTCTTGAGGCTCGTGCAGATTTGTTACTTTTGGATATGGTTGATTTTGATGTCATATTGGAGATAGACTGGTTATCACCTTACCACGCTATTTTTGACTATCATACCAAGATTGTGACCTTAGCCTTGCCGGGGTTGCCTTGCTTAGAGTGAAGAGGGACTCCTAGTAATTCTACCCGTCGTGTTATCTCTTATATGAAGGCTCGACGTATGGTCGAGAAGGGGTGTTTGGCCTATTTGGCATATGTTCGTGATTCTAGTGCTGAGGTTCTTTCTATGGATCCAGTGCCTGTTGTTCGTGAGTTTCCCGAGGGTTTCCCTTCAGACCTGCCAGGTATGCCATCCGACAGGGATATTGACTTCTGCATTGATTTGGATCCGGGAAACTTAACCCATTTCTATATCGCCGTATCGTATGGCCACACCTGAGTTAAAAGAATTGAAGGAGAAGTTGCAAGACTTGCTTGATAAGGGCTTTATTAGGCCTAGTGTATCGCCTTGGGGTGTGCCGGTGTTGTTTGTTAAGAAGAAGGACGGATCGATGAGAATTTGTATAGATTACCGACAGTTGAACAGGGTTACAATCAAGAATAAGTATCCACTGCCGAGGATTGATGATTTGTTTGACCAACTTTAGGGTGCCCAAGATTTTTCTAAGATCGACTTGAGATCTGGCTACCATCAGTTGAGGATTAGGGCATCCGATGTCCCTAAGACAGCTTTCCGCACTCGGTACGGGCATTATAAGTTCTTGATGAAGTCATTCAGATTGACAAATGCCCCAGCATCTTTCATGGATTTGATGAACCAAGTGTTCAGGCCTTATTTGGATTCCTTCGTGATTGTCTTCATTGACGATATTTTGATCTATTCCCGCAGCTAGGAGGAGCATGGGCAGCATATGAGAGTTGTTCTTCAGACAGAGAGAGATAGTTAGCTGTATGCTAGGTTTTTGAAGTGCGAGTTCTGGTTAAGTTCAGTTGCATTCTTGGGTCACGTGGTTTCAGTAGAGGGTATTCAGGTGGATCTGAAGAAGATAGAGGTAGTCAAGAACTGGCCTCGACCCACATCAGCTACAGAGATTCGGAGTTTCTTGGGTTTGGCGGGCTATTACCGTTGGTTTATGGAGAGGTTTTCATCTATTGCAGCCCTGATGACCATGTTGACTCAGAAGGGGGCCTAATTCAGGTGGTTGGATGAGTGTGAGGCGAGCTTTTATAAGCTCAAAACAGCTTTCACTACAACGCCAGTGTTGGTTTTTTCCAGAGGTTCAGGGCCATATACAATTTATTGTGACGCATCTCATATTGGACTTGGTGCGGTGTTGATACAGGATGGCAAGGTCATTGCTTATGCTTCACGGCAATTGAATATTCATGAGAAGAATTATCCAGTTCATGATTTGGAGTTGGCAGCTATTGTTCATGCGCTGAAGATTTGGAGGCACTATTTATATGGCATGTCATGTGAGGTTTTCACGGATCACAAGAGTTTGCAATACTTGTTCAATAAGGATGAGCTAAACTTGAGGTAGAGAAGGTGGTTGGAGTTGTTGAAAGACTATGATATCACCATCTTATATCATCCGGGGAAGGCCAATATGGTGGCCAATGCTTTGAGTAGAAAGTCAGCCAGTATGGGCAGTCTTGCGTATATTCCGGTCGGTGAGAGACCCCTTGCTTTGGATGTTCAGGCTTTGGCCGATCAGTTCGTGAGGTTGGATGTCTCTGAGCCCAGCCATATGTTAGCTTGTACAGTCGCTCGTTCTTCATTATTGTAGCATATTCGAGATCAACAGTATGATGATCCCCATTTGTGTGTTCTTAGGGATTCAGTGCGGCACGGAGGTGCCAAATAGGTTACAGTTGGAGATGATGGAGTTTTGAGGCTGCAGGGTCGAGTTTGTGTGCCTAATGTGGATGTACTTTGAGAGTTGATTTTATATGAGGCCCATAGTTCCCGGTACTCTATTCATCCGGTTGCCACCAAGATGTATCAGGATTTGCAGCAGCATTGTTGGTGGAGGAGGATGAAGAAGGATATTGTTGCGTATGTGGCTCGGTGTTTGAATTGTCAGCATGTAAAGTACGAGCATCAGAGACCTGGTGGTTTGTTTTAGAGGATTGAGCTTCCCGAATGGAAGTGGGAGCATATCACTGTGAACTTTGTTGTTGGACTCCCACAGACTTAGAGAAAGTTCGACGCAGTATGGGTTATTGTTGATAGGCTGACCAAGTCAGCGCACATCATTCCTGTGGCAGTTTCCTACTCTTCTGAAAGGTTAGCTGAGATCTATATCCGGGAGATTGTTCGCCTTCATAGTGTGCCCGTGTCTATAATTTCGGACCAAGGTACGTAGTTTACCTCACATTTTTGGAGGGTAGTTCAGCGTGAGTTGGGCACACATGTTGAGTTAAGCATAACATTTCATCCTTAGACGGAGGGCAGTCTGAGCGTACTATTTAGATTTTGGAGGATATGCTCCGAGCTTGTGTTATTTACTTTGGAGGTTCTTGGGATCAGTTTTTGCCCTTTAGCGGAGTTTGCCTACAACAACAGTTACCAGTCGAGCATTCAGATAGCTCCCTATGAGGTTTTATATGGTAGGCGGTGTCGGTCTCCGATTGGGTGGTTTGAGCCGCGGGAGGCTCGATTGTTGGGTACGGATCTAGTACAGGATGCCTTGGACAAGGTCAGGATCATTCAAGATAGGCTTCGTACAGCTCAGTTTAGGCAAAAGAGTTATGCCGACTGTAAGGTTCGTGATGTGGCATTCATGGTCGACGAGCGAGTATTGCTTCAAGTGTCGCTTATGAAGGTCATGATTAGATTTTGAAAGAAGGGCAAGCTTAGACCTAGGTTCATTGGCCCGTTTGAGATTCTTGATCGAGTGGGGGAGGTGGCTTACAGACTTGCATTGCCGCCGAGCTTATCAGCCGTGCATCCAATGTTTCACGTGTCTATGCTTTATAAGTATCACGGCGATCCATCCACGAGTAGAATTTTAGCACTGTCCAGTTGGACAAGGACTTGTACTATGAGGAAGAGCCGGTAGCTATTCTAGACCGGCAGGTTCATAAGTTGAGATCGAAGAGTTTCCCTTTTGTTCGTGTTCAGTGGAGAGGTCAGCCTGCTGAGGCATTGACCTGGGAGTCTAAGTCCGATATGCGGAGCCTTTATCCCTATCTTTTCTCTGACTCAGGTACTTCCTTTTTATGTCCGTCGAGGACGAACAGTTATTTTAGAGGTGGAGAATATGATGACCCAGAAGGCCATCACTTGTTTTGGAAATAAATTATGTGGTCCGAGGCCTTAAAACCACCTTTTTGTCTCATCTCGATTTGTGTGCGCAGTCCGGACATGTATTCGAAAAGCCATTATGTGAAAATCTATGAAAAATGATGAATTTTGCTTTTAAAATGAATTTAGGTAGACTTTGGTCAATATTTTGGGTAAACAGACCTGGACCCGTGATTTGACGGTCCCGGTGAGTCTGTAGAAAAATATAGGACTTGGGCGTACGCCTGGAATCGAATTCCGAGGTCCCAAGCCCGAGAAATGAAATTTTGAAGAAAACTTTTTAACTGAAATTTCTAGAGTTTTTGAAAATTTGAATTTAATTGAATGTGATGGTATCGGGCCTGTATTTTGGTTCCGGAGCCCGGTACAGGTCTTATATGTGATTTAAGTTGAGCCTATAAAATTTTGTAAGAAACGGACTAGAAATGACGTGAATCGGACCTTCGAATGTTAAAAAAGTTGAACTTAAAAGTTCATGAGATTTTTCTTTTGATTTTGATGCTAAATTCATAGTTATTGATGTTATTTTGATGATTTGATCACACGAGCAAGTCCGTATGATGCTTTTGGACTTGCGTGCATGTTTGGTTTGGAGCCCCGAGGGCTCAAGTGAGTTTTGGATGGACTTAGGAAATTGCTGGTATGTTGCAGGTCTGCAGGATTCGCATTTGCGAAGCCTGGCTCGCAAATGCGAGCTCGCAAATGCGAAGGTTTACCAAGGCTGCCTTGGTCGCCAATACGATGTACATATCGCAAATCCGATATCGCATTTGCGAAGGGTCCCTCGCAAATGCGAAGATGACAGAAATTGCACTTGGTCGCAAATGTGATAACATCTTCACATTTGCGAAGTGAACAGTTTCTGAGGGGTTCGCAATTGCGAACCCTGGTCGCAATTGCGACATCAGAGACCAGTTAATTGAAACTTAGACGCATTTTCAACCATTTTTACAACCTTTTCAAAACCTAAACTCCTTTGGGACAACTACTCTTCCAAATCAATTGTTAGTCAATTCTAACTCATTTCTTTCAATCTAATCCATCTTTTTACATGATTTCAACTCAAAATCAAGGGTTTTTACGGAAAATTTGGGTGTTTTGGGTAGAACTTAAGATTTTTGAATTTTGGGAATTTGGACCTTGATTTGAGGTCCGATTTCAAAACAAATTATATATTTGAGTTCGTGGGTAAACGGATAATCGGGTTTTAGCTCGAACCTCTGGTTTTGACCATGTGGGCCTAAGGTCGATTTTTGACTTTTTGGGAAAATCATTGGAAAACTTATTTTCATGCATTAGAATTGATTTATTTAGCATTTATTGATATAGTTAAGCAACTTGTGGCTAGATAAAAGCAAATTGGTGGTGGAAACAAGAGGTAAAGTGGTAATTGAGGCTTGAATTGTGTTCGTGGCATCGACGTAAGTGTTTGGTCTAACCTTAACTTAAGGGAGTATGAGTGGTGTCTTATTTGCTATTCTTTAATTGTGGAGTACGACGTATAGGCATGGTGACGAGTATCTATACATCGGTATCAAGCATGCCCGTGAGTCTCGTATTTTAATTGTTGTGACTCCGTTGTGATTTGTTCATGCTTAATATGTTGATTATCATTGTTGGATCCCTTGCCGGAATGTTATGGTTTATGATATTGTCTCCCTTGCCGGGATGTTATTGTTATGACATTGTCTTCCTTTTCGGGATGTTATTGTTTACGATATTATCTCCCTTGTCGGGATGTTATTGTTATACTCTTATTCCCTTACCGGGATTCTTTTGTGATTGATGTTGATTTGTAGATGGGATCGGGTTGCACGCCTGCAAAAAGATATATGAAATGGGGGTGGGAGGCACGCCGCCACGGTAATATTTGAAATGGAATTGGGTTGCACGCCTGTAACAAGACATACAAAATGGGAGCGGGTGATATGCCTCCACGGTAATATTTGAAATGGGATCGGGTTGCACACCTGCAACAAGATATATGAAATGGGAGCGGTTGCACGCCGCCACAGTGATTTTTGAAAATTGGATTGGGTTGCACACCTGCAACAAGATATATGAAATGGGAGCGGGTGGCATGCCGTCACGGTAATATTTAAAATGGGATCGGGTTGCACGCCTGCAAGAAGATATATGAAATGGGAGCGGGTGACACACCGCTATGAGAATATTTGGAATGGGATCGGGTTGCACGCCTGCAACAAGATATATGAAATGGGATCGGATTGCACGCCTGCAACAAGATATATGAAATGTGATCGGGTTGCACGCCTGCAACAAGATATATGAAATAGAATCGGGTGCCACACTGCCATGGTAATATTTAAAATGGGATCGGGTTGCACGCCTGCAACAAGAAAGAGATGAAAGAGAATACTGTGTTTGTTTCTCTCAGCAATTGAATTTTGGTTTCTTTATATTCCTCTCTGGTATTCTGATTTTATCTGATACTCCCCGCAACATGCTTTTCCCCTCCCATCTTTAACTGTGAATATATGGCTTTATTTTTTGTTGTATATGATTTAACTGCACAGGTTTATTTGGTAGTCTGGTCCTAGCCTCGTCACTACTTTGCCGAGGTTAGGCTAGGCACTTACCAACACATGGGGTCGGTTGTGCTGATACTACACTCTGCACTATGTACAGATCCCGGTGCTATAGCTTTTTGTGACGACCCAAAGGGCCATCACCTGTTTCCTCATTTGTTCTGTGCTTTTGAGGCCTTGAAAACCTCATTTTTACTTGCCTCGATTTGTGTGCGCAGTCCGGGCGCGTAGCCAAAAGCGTTTATGTTGAAAAATGTGAATTCTGTGAAAAATTTGAATAATTTTGATATTAATATGATTAAAGTTGACTTTGGTCAATATTTTGGGTAAACGGACCCGGACCCGAGATTGGACGGTCCCGGAAGGTCCGTAGAAAGATATGGGACTCGGGCATGTGCCCGGAGTCGAATTCCGAGGCCTAGAGCCCGAGGAAAGAATTTTTCTGTTAAATTATTTTTCTAAAATTATTAAGGAAACTGGAAATGGAAATTGAATAAAAGACTATGGTATCGGGCTCATATTTTGGTTCCGATGCCCGATACAAGTATTAAATATGTGTTAAGCGCTTTCTGTAAAGTTTGGTCGAAATCGGACGTCATTTGACGTGTCTCGGACCTAAATATCTAAAGTTGGAAGTTTATGAAGTTTGAAATGAATATGATGATTTTGGGGCTTGATTCAATGATTTTGATGTTATTTTGGCGATTTGATCGCATGGATAAGTCCGTAGGATGTTTTTGAGGTTGTGTGTATGTTTGGTTTGGAGCCCCGAGGGCCGGGGTGAGTTTTGGATAGGCATCGGATTGCATTTCTCATTTTTGTAAAATCTGGTATAAGGCTTCTGCAATTTTCGCAAATGCGAAGACTAAGTTCGCAAATGCGAATTCCAGCTATCGCAAATGCGAAGGCTGGTTCGCAAATGTGAAACCAGCCCAGGTAGGCCAAGGTTCGCAAATGTGAGCATTTCTTCGCAATTGCGAAGTCTGGGAAATATGGGCACTGTCGCAAATGCGGAGCCCGTGATCGCAAAAGCAACTATAGGCCATCGCAAATGCGATGCCTCTTTCGTAAATGCGGAACCTGCCCTCCAGACCCAAGTTCGCAAATGCAAACTAAAATATCGTAATTCCCAGCCCTGTTTGGTTCGCAATTCCCATATCCGCAGCCCAGCAAATTTTATACTTAGTCGAATTTTCATCACTTTTCACCATTCTTTCAAAACCCAAACACCATAGGCGATTTTTCAAGAGCAAACTTCATCCCAAATCACTTGTAAGTTGATTTTTACTCAATT
>MU712878.1:34122-50249 GCA_026770625.1 Nicotiana glauca
TCTTCTTTATGTTCTCTTTTATACTGTTGCCTCATTGTTTTCGAGACGGACAGCTTATATATTTCTTTTAGACCATTGTATTTAGTATATTCTTAGTAGTTCGTGAGTACTGTGACACCAAATCTTGGGTAGAGGCTATTAATGACTGTTCCGCATTATGATTCGTAATTATAAATCAGACTTCCGCTATTATTCTTGTTAAATTTCATGTTCTATATTGATGCTGTAAACTGTTAAAGTAATTGTCTAGTAATGAAAGGGTAAATAAGTTGGCTTGCCCAGCTACAACGAGTAGGCACCATCACGATCCCGATGTTGGGAAATACGGGTCGTGACACTTTTGGACCGCAGTGAGGTTGTTACCATCAATCCAACATGTGACTCGAGGTAGTCCTGTAGGCGTCCGGAGGCCTTGGCGTCTCCCGCTATCTTTTCATTCTGTTTCTTATTTGTATTTCTGAGACATCGTTGTATTTATCTTTTGGACCCTTATTTATAGTATTCTTAGATAGTCTGTGAAATTGTGACACCAGTTTTGGGTGTCTATGCTTAAGGAATTGTATTAGTAACATTTAAATGGCTATATTTTGTTCTTCCGCTTATTAAATTTCGCTGTATATATTGTGATGGTTAAGTGTTAAAGGATTTAAAATGGGTAACAAGGTAAATAATACAAATGGTTAGCTTGCCTAGCTTTCACTAGTAGGCACCACCACGACTCCCGAGGGTGGAAAATCCGGGTCGTGACAAGACTACAAATATGAAAAAGGAACAACGGAAAGTTCAGAGAAATTTAATGAAGAGATGCCAAAAAATGAAATATAGGTGAAAAGAGAGGAAATTTATAGGTGGTTCAATAAGAAAGCAATACTTACCTAGGTAGCTGGTGAAACTGTTCATCAAATCACTAGGCAACACGTGTTCGACTCATTAAATACAATGAGACATGCGTCCTTTCAAATGTCAAAAATTATTCAAGAATTTTCCTGCCAAGAAAAGAGAAGGTCTTTTGTACTTCCCGGTCACTTCAAATTGAGTCACTGAAAAGTAGGGAGATTATCTGTATTAGGTAAAATTTACAGCTTACACGTGTATGTTTCTCAAGCAAAAATGTGGTAGTGATGATAGGATGAAGATGAATCAACAGATAGTTGATACCGAATGCAAATATGTGACCGATATTGTGTAAATTCTGAAGTCATAAAGGTCGGGGAAGAGAAAAAGTAAGGCACTAGTTGGAGAGAGAAGCATTAAAAGAGTAGCCATTCATGGCATTTATTTCCAAATGTTAGGCAACTATCAAGTCTTTAAGAAGAGCATATACGATTGAAATAGAAGACGATTGGGATCCCAAAGGATCAATCGGTTTGATAACGGAAGGTGACGATCCAAAGAAACCAACAGTCACTCTTAACCCGATTGTGGTCCAAATTTAGCTTTCTGAAGATGCTGAGGTGAAGATGTCCATACCGCTTGAGTTTGAAACACCAGCCTCCGCAAAAATGCCAATCGAGGTCGAGTTTAGGTCCCGAAAAGCGCCTGAGCCCTTTGAAGTTGCTGTATTACCTTCCAAGAGGGTGCCTATTCCAGTTGAAATGACAACCATAACACCGTTCCACAAAAAAGCTATACCGTGGGACTACACAACCGAGGCAAGAAGAAAAGGAAAAGCCAAGTTTGGGGAAACAGTTGCAACATAGGGTATGACAAGAACCGGTAGGGCTTATACCCCAAAAAACTTAGCCGAGTCAAGTAAACAGACCTCTGGTCGACAAACCATCATTGAAACTGAACCCGGTGATCTCTGGAGAAAGATACAAGCCAAGGAATACTCGGTCATTGACCAGCTGAACAAAACACCGGCACAGATTTCTATCTTGGCTTTATTACAAAGTTCTAATGCACACAAGAATGCCTTGTTGAAGGTATTGAGTGAGGCGTATGTACCAAGCAACATCACTGGAGGAGAGATGGCAAACATGGTAGGCCAAGTGTTGGAGAGTCATAAAATCACCTTCTACGAGGATGAGCTACCACTGGAAGGATTGAGTCATAACAAGGCATTGCACACCGCTGTGCAGTGCAGAGATTATTTCATCACCCGGATCCTAATCGATGGAGGGTCCAGTCTCAACATTTTGTCCTTTGGTAACACTCAGAACATTACGAAAAGGGATATATGAAATCAAGGATGGGGCCATCAACGTCAAAGCTTTCGATGGATCTCAAAGGTCTACTATTGGGAAAATTAGCCTACGTTTGCAAATGGGGCCCACTTGGTTTGATGTTAATTTTCAAGTGATAGATGTGCCGGCTTCTTACAATCTACTATTGGGACGACCATGGATTCATGCCGTCGGGGACGTGGCATCAAAACTACATCAGGCAGTTAAATTTGAATAGAATCACCAGGAAGTGATCATTCATGGTGACGGTAGCAACCCATATATAGCCGCCAGACCATTCCAACAATTAGAGGAAGAAGAAGATTAGGTGGGGAAACCTAACACCACATTGAGCGGGTCAACGCGGTCGGCAAAGACAAATGGCGGGATAACAAAATTGAAAGCATACTGAACTGGAGCGCGTATGAACCTGGCAAAGGACTTGGCCAAAACCTCCAAGGAATCGCTAAGCCTATCAAGCTCAAGAACCACGGTACCACCTTCGGGTTAGGGTATGAGTATACTTGGGAAGAATTCAAGGACTAGTCGCCACCATGGCGCGTCCCTTACTATCCATTAGAGCAACCGATACCCCATCTAGAGCAAACTTTTCAACTAGCCAAAATCATCTATGGGTCAGAAGAAGAGGAAACATTAGTAGCAATGAGGAATTTGTTCATGGAAGAGGATGATATGGACTGTTGTGTCATTTTTGAGGAGGAGGGGGAGGAAGGCCCTTCCATACAGGCTGTAAGCAGAGGGGCACATCTCAACAACTGGACTGTCAGAACCACCAGAGTCCGATGTGCCTCGGGGTAACAAGGCTGAACAAGGCATTACGCACTAGTTTGCTTTATTAAGTTAATTTACCTGTCGCATTTTTATTTTTTCGCAAGAAAGAGCTTCAATGTTCAAAAACACTTATGGAATTTATTAAAGTGTTTCCGTTTTCTTACAAATATCTCTCTTATTATTTTCTCTCATTACTTTACTCAAACATCATTACTATTATTTATCTTGATGAACTAACGACTGTGACATGCAACGAGACAACGAAACAAACAGACATAGATTCAAAGAAAGATGATATACCCGAAGAAATTATTAAGGAAGTTGAGAATTTTGAGAATAGGCCTAAGTCCAACCTGGATGAGACTGAGATCGTCAATCTAGGAGATGTAGAGAACATCAAAGAAACACGAGTCATCGTTCAATTGTCACCGTCCGAGAAGGAAGAGTATACAAACTTTCTAAGGGAATATGAGAATATATTCGCATGGTCATATGACGAAATGACTGGTCTAAGCATGTCCATTGTGACTCATAAATTACCAACTGATCCCGCCTGTCCGCCAGTGAAACAGAAGCTCAGAAAGTTCAAGCCATACATGAGTTTGAAAATCAAGGAAGAATTCACTAAGCAGGTCAAAGCTTAGGTCCTCAGGGTAGTAGAGTATCCTACATGGTAAGCCAATATTGTGCCAGTACCGAAGAAGGATGTGAAGGTCAGAATTTACGTCGACTACCGGGATCTCAACCGGGCCAGTCCAAAAGACGACTTTCCCTTTCCGAATATACATATCTTGATTGACAACTGTGCCAAGCATGAGTTGCAGTCATTCATTGATAGTTTTACTGGGTACCATCAGATATGGATGGATGAATAAGATGCTGAGAAAACAGCTTTCATTACGCCGTGGGGGATGTATTATTACAAAATGATTCTGTTCGGGTTAAAGAATGTAGGGGCCACCTACATAAGGGCCATGACCACCATTTTTCATGACATGATACACACGAAGATTGAAGTGTATGTAGACGACATCATCATTAAGTCCAAGAGGGCCGCTGACCACATGGAAGATTTGAGGAAATTCTTCAACAGACTGAGAAGGTACAACCTAAAATTAAATCCCGCAAAATGTGCATTCGGGGTTCCAGTGGGAAAGTTACTTGGGTTCATTGTGAGCCGCCGAGGGATAGAATTGGATCCATCAAAGGTCAAAGCTATTCAAGAATTGCCACCGCCAAGGAACAAGAAGGAAGTAATGAGTTTCTTGGGGAGACTTAACTACATCAGTCGGTTCATATCACAATCTACTATCATCTGTGAGCCAATTTTTAAAATGCTAAAAAAGGACACCGCTACCAAATGGACTGACGATTGCCAGAAAGCCTTCGACTGAATCAAGAAATACCGGTCAACACCGCCGGTTTTGGTTTCGCTCGAATCGGGTAGACCCCTACTACTCTACCTTGCAATATTGGATAGAGCGTTTGGTTGTGTTCTGGGACCGCATGATAAAACAGGGAGAAAAGAGCAAGCTATTTATTATCTCAGCAAGAAGTTCACCCCGTACGAGGCTCGATATTCTCTACTGGAGCGCACCTGTTATGATCTGACTTGGGTAGCTCAGAAGTTGAGGCACTATTTCTATGCTTACACCACGTATCTCATATGAACAATGGATCCATTGAAGCACATCTTTCAGAAGCCCATGCCCACCGGCAGGTTGACTAAGTGGCAGATCATGCTGAGCGAATTTGACATTATCTACGTGGCCCAGAAAGCAATCAAAGGACAGGCCCTAGCAGATCACCTCGCTGAAAACCCTGTGGATGGAGAATACGAGCCTCTGAAGATGTATTTTCCTGCTGAGGAGGTATCCTTCATAGGAGAGGACATTGCAGAGTCCTATGATGGTTGGAGTATGTTTTTTGATGGAGCAGCAAATTTCAAAGGAGTTGGCATAGGAGCAGTCCTAGTATTAGAAATCAGCCAACATTATTCGGTATCAGCCAAGCTCAGGTTCCCATGCACCAATAATATGGCTGAATACGAAGCTTGCATCTTAGGGCTCAAGATGGCCGTTGACATGAACGTCCAAGAATTGCTAGTGATTGGAGATTCAGATTTACTTATACATCAGGTCCGAGAAGAATGGGAAACCAAGAACTCCAAGATACTCCCATATTTGCATTATGTACAAGAATTGAGAAAGAGGTTCACAAAGATAGAATTCCGGCATGTACCCAGGGCCTAGAATGAGTTTGCCGATGCATTGGACACCCTATCATCTATGATTCAGCATCCAGATAAGAACTTCATAGACCCTATTCCAGTGAAGATTCATGATCAGCCAGCTTACTGTGCTCATGTTGAGGAAGAGGCAGACGGAAAGCCTTGGTTTCACGATATCAAGGAATTTTTAGCCAAAAGAGAATATCCAGAGTTTGCAAATGCTACTCATAAGCGCACACTTCAAAGATTGTCCAATAATTTCTTCCACAGCGGAGGAATCCTATACAGGAGAACTCCGGATTTGGGTTTGCTAAGGTGTGCGGATGCAAAGGAAGCATCCAAACTGCTAGAGGAGATTCATGCTGGGACCTGTGGTCCACATATGAACAGTTTTGTCTTAGCCAAGAAAATACTTCGGGCGGGTTACTTCTGGATGACTATGGAGACATACTGCATCCAGTATGTTCGAAAGTGCCACCGCTGTTAGATCCATGCAGACATGATAAAAGTGCCTCCAAATGAGCTTAATACAACAAACTCGCCATGGCCATTCGCTGCATGGGGGATGGATGTTATCGGACCAATCCAGCCTACCACATCAAATAGGCACAGGTTTATCCTAGTAGTAATTGATTATTTTACCAAATGGGTTGAAGCAGCATTTTACAGAGCAGTGACCAAGAAAGTTATGGCAGACTTTGACCGTGATCATATAATTTGACGATTCGAAATTCCAGTATCAATCATTACTGATAATGGTTCCAACCTCAACAGTGATTAATGAAAGCCATGTGAGAAGCCTTTAAGATCAAACACAAGAATTCCACCGCTTATAGGCCTCAGATAAACGGAGCAGTAGAAGCCGCCAATAAGAACATAAAGAAGATACTGAAAAAGTTGGTAGAAAAGCATAAGCAGTGGCATGAGAATCTGTCATTTGCTTTGTTAGGGTATCGCACCACAGTTTGCACATCAACTGGTGCAACTCCCTATATGCTGGTTTTTGGTACGGAAGCAGTCATCCCCGCCAAGGTAGAAATTCCATCCCTAAGAATCATACAAGAAGCAGAGATCGATGATGCAGAATGGGTAAAGAGTCATTACGAACAGTTAGCCCTCGTAGATGGTAAGAGAATGAACACAGTTTGCCATGGTCAACTTTACCAGAGCAGAATGATCAAAGCCTTCAACAAGAGATTCATACCAAGACGGTTCACACCATGGCAGCTGGTGTTAAAAAAGATTTTTCCACATCAAGATGAAGCCAAAGGGAAGTTCTTCCCTAACTGGCAAGGTCCATACATGGTTCATCGGGTTCTAACAGGAGGAGCCCTCATACTTGCAGAAATGGATGGAGAAGTTTGGCCAAAACCGATCAATTTAGATGCAGTCAAGCGATACTATGTATAACCATTTATGATCTTATTATGTAATTTGAACTACATATGTAACTACCCGATCGATCATTTTGAGTACTACTGCCCCGTTCAGCAGTCTAGGGCCATAAACAGCTTCATTTCAGGTATTATGACTTGTACGCGTGGTCGGAATTGAATTTCGGGAAGTTCGAAGTTGACTTGGAAAGAGAATTCTTATTTCAAAAGCTTAAAGTTGAAAGAATGAACTAGGATTGGAGTTTTGAGTAAATGACCTCGGAATCAGGATCTGAAGGTTCCAGCAGGTTCGTATGATGATTTTGAACTTGGGCGTATGCCCGGTCCGGGTTTTGGATAACCCAGGAGAGTTTTGGCGCCTAATGTGGAAGTTAGCATTTTAGAAGGAATTTCTTAAGTTTGACTTGAAGTGCATTTCAGTGTGATCGATGTCCATTTGGGATTCCGAGTGTGGGAATAGCTCTGCATGGTCTTTCTGGCGTTGGGAGCGCGATCTGAAGTGAATTCGGAGGTCCGTAGGTCATTTTGGAGCCAATTGGCTAAAGATAGAAATTTGAAGGTTTTTGGGGAATTTGACCAGAGGTTGACTTTAGATATCAGGGTCGGAATCCAATTCCGAAAGTTGGAGTAGGTCCGTAATGTCAAATATGATTCGCGTGCAAAATTTGAGGTCAATCGGACGTGATTTGATAGGTTTAAACATCAGAAATAGAAGTTGGAAAGTTCAAAGTTCATAAAGCTTGAGTCGGGGTGTAATTCATGGTTTTAGCATTTTTTGTTATGATTTGAGGCCTCGAGCAAGTCCGTAATGTGTTTTGGGACTGGTTGGTATGATTGGTTGGGGTCCCGGGGGCATCGGGTGGATTCCGAGTGGTTAACGAATCAAAATTGGAATTTGGAAGAGAGCTGAAGGCATCTGATTGCTGGTATTTTCGCTTCTGCGGTTGGTTGACTGCAGAAGCGGCACCGCAGAAGTGAACAGGGAGCTGCAGAAGCAGTTTTTGGTCCAAAGCATGAGGACGGCAGATGCGGTCAAAATTCCACAGAAGCGGAACCGCATCTACGGAAGGAGCATCGCAGAAGCGAGAAAGGGCGGCATGGGAAGGAGCCGTAGAAGCGGCCTTTGGACCGCATAAGCGGAACCGCTGATGCGGAATGGCTTCCGCAGAAGCGGAAATGACTGGAAGCAGAACCTTGTTTTAAATTGTGGGATTGAGTTCATTTCTCCCATTTCTTCATGGCTTGGGTGATTTTTGGGGAGCTTCAAGAGAGGATTTTGTCGTCAATGTTGAGGTAAGTTACCCCTATCACTTTTGAGTTGAATATGTATCACTTATATATGGATTTAAGCATGGAAATTAGAGTAAATATTGATGTTTTGGTTGAAAACCTAGAAAATTATATCTTGGATTTTAGCCACGATTTTGAGTATGGAATTAAGAGAGAATTATGTATTTGAGTTCTTAAGGTCATGGGTAACCTTTATCTTCGAAAATTTTTGGATTTCGGGCACGTGGACCCGAGGGCATTTTGGTCATTTCACTAAGAGGATTTGGGAATTTGTATAATCTGAATTGTTAACAAGTATTTGAGCATGTTCTCATTAGTTTGTCGTTAATTGGCTAGTTTTTGTGCATTGTGCATTGGTTCAGGCCTTCGGAAGAATGTAGAATGCCGGTTATGAGCCTTCGGGGCGAGGTGAGTCTCATTTCTAATCTTGTGAGGGAGAATTTACCCCATAGGTGATTTAAATTGCTTATGTGCTCCTATTTGTGGGGGCTACGTACGCACGAGGTGACAAGAGACCGTGCGTAGCTACTATTATGCCATTGTCCGGGTAGTCTAGGACCCAAAAAAGCATGTTATAGTTGGATTACTGTGAACCCATTGATAGTTGAATTGTTTAAATCACCTTGAATTGGTAAAGAAATTTAAAAACAGATTTAATATTAATTTTCCCTGAAATGTTAAAAAGAGAAATTTGTCTATTTGGATGATTATCCTCGATAAACTCTAAATTTCCTACTTGAGCATGTATTTTATGTGTGCCTGCGTCGCATGGATGATTCGCGAGCAGGATATGTGTTTAATTATGGAACGGGCCGAACGCCTCTGTGAGAATAGATGCATGTATGGTTCGTGCCGCTCGACCCTCGGCAGTGCACAATTTACATTCCTGTTGGAGCGGGCCGTCACCTCGGTGTGATTTGCGCATGTTTATCTGCTACTTGAAAATTGTAAATGTGGAATTGGCCCTACGTGGCTTGATATAAACTGATAAGATAATAAGGAATAGACTTTGAAAGCCCTTGATTTATTGTTGAAGGTGTTTACCTATTTTTCTGGCTTCACAATTAGAACTTCTATATAAATCCATGATTTATCCTCGCACTTATAGAATACTGTTAATTGACCTCTAGTGAGTGTCGAAGTTGGCCATCTCGTCTCTACCCCTTCGGGATTAGGCGGGATACTCACTGAGTACACGTTGTTTACGTACTCATACTACACTTCTGTGCATTTTTGTTGCACAGGTATATATATACACTTCTAGCAGCCTACTGGGCATAGCACCATGGATAATTCTGGGAATAGGTGAGCTGCAATTTGCGAGGCGACACGCAACTAGTGTAGTTCCTTTCTGCACTTTTATTATCTATTCACTATCCACTGTATTTCGGAAAGATGTTGTATTTTATTTTACTTATCAGTAGTCGCTCATGCACTTGTGACACCGGGTTTCTGGGATGATTTTCAACGGATTTGTACTAATTGTTATTACTTAACTTTGAGATTCAAGTAGTGAACTTTTATTTATGAAAAATGGAAGGAAAAACCTTAGATTTTCAAAAGTATTAAAAGAGGAATTAATTGATAATTTAGTTGGCTGGCCTGACAGAGGTGTCCGGCACCACCACGACCCTTAGTGGATTTTTGGTCGTGACAACATGGTATCAGAGCACTAGGTTCCTGTCGGTCTCGCGAGTCATGAGCAAGTCTAGTAGAGTCTCGCGGATCGGTATAGAGACGTCTGTACTTATCCTCGGGAGGCTACAGGTCTGTTAGGAGTACTTCCCTTCTTGATTCCCTTATCGTGCGGTTCAATTCCTTTGAGGCTTATGCCTTTGATTTCTTCCTACTCAATCTTACGCGAGCTCTTGTTATAAATTGAAAATTGAAGGATTGCAATGGCACTACAAATGTGGTGCGGGATGATTTTCCTGGTATAGTTGATTGGACTATTATAGTCGCATTCAGAGGGAATTGATATTGTTTCAGCTCAGTAACGAAACTTCGAAGAGCCTTGAGACTAGTCACATGTTGCCATAATGCTTATGAGCGATTATTTCGCAGTGTTGTTGTGATGGTAGGGTGTTTGCCCACGTGTCGAGGCAGTGAATGAATTGAAGGGAGGTTTACTCAGTGTGTAATCAAGGGATTCAATATTTTATTCCCGGTAGGGGAAAGTCAAACGAAATGAGGATGGTTAGAAGTGGACTGGTAGAAGTAATGAAACTTGGTAATTACAAACGTGGTGGAGTTCTCCTCTACATTGGGGTGCTATTGTCCTAATTGGATGTGTTAAGTTTGTCAGTGTTATGATCTTCTACAAATTGCCCTTGGGGCAAGAGATTGCGAAAAAGTATCAGGGGTACAACTATCAGATATTGCAGGATGCGGTGGTTTAGGATTTAATCAGTGTTTCAAATGTTGACAGTTCGAGGAAGATGACCTTCGGAAAAGTTTGGGGTTAGTAGCAAATTTTTGATTCAAGTTCTATGAAGAAGAATTTTATTAAGGCAACAACTGAGCAGCAAGAGATGAGAAAGACATATGGGAAGTGTCAGGCAGAGTTTTAAACTTCTAAAAGGTCAGGCTTAGGGAGCACAGGCCGGGCAGTGATTAAAGAAGTAAGTTTGCCCAAAGTGGGAGAGTAGCGGAGCTGCGTAGGGGTTTGGTAAAGAGAAAACTATGCACCTTAAGGGAGTCTGGAATGACTTGAGAATATTGGTGTTTGACAATTGGGGTCTACGGACCTAGTGTGAAGTAGGGGTTCTTGTGCGGTCGGAGATTTAATATAACGGAAAGGAGCCCCTTGAACGAAGAAGGATGCATCATAAGTTTGAATTGGAAGGGTGTTGTCGCACCTTTAAATGATGTCCATAAGGGGTAAGTGGACTAGTACAGCTGGAGAGTGAGCTCGGACTCAGGAAGGGTCATTGATGTCATAGTGATTGTACCCTGTGCAGCAGTGTTGGAAGATGCCAGTGAGAGTTTTCTATAGGTGGGTTACCCAAGCGAGAGGCTAGCAGTTGCGTGGTTGGCAAAGTTTCTGCGAAGGATTGTTATCGGCTATGTGGCAAAGAGACCGATCATGCGAATGTAAGGGGTGAATCAGAGTATAAAAGAATGGGGTGTTGCGGAGAGAATCCGAGAATTTAAGCAATTGATCGCATAAGGTTATGTCGATAAAAGCAAAGGAATCTTGGTGAATTCCAGAATTTGAAATAATGGCTTCAAGCTAAGTGGGAGATTCCCACCGCTTATGATGGGGTTGCAGAGTTAACTACTCGCGAGAATTTTTGGCTATTAGCATATAGGTGGACTATTTCAGCTATGGGGAAAGACCATTTGTGGCAATTTGAGAAAATGAGGTATTAAAGGTGGGCTATCGTTGGCCCTATTGGCTCATGATCGAACTTGGGAAAGGATTCAGGATCTATGCCTTGTATAGAGGCAGGTTTAAGAGGAAGTGGTTTCGCCGGGTGCTTCGTCGAGAGGGTATTCGTGCGTTATAAGATTTATGGAGTTGATTAAATTCGGGACCGAGTCATAGCGGGTGGCTCTCAGTAACGGTCCTAGTGAATTCAAAAGGTAAAGTGTGGTGCCTAATGATGTCGAGCTTAGAGGTACAATTAAGAATCAAGCTTTGTAGCAGCTTATGAGAAGAGGCATAGAATGTTCCGGGATGTTTGGCTTGTGATGCAGCAATTGGGAGGTACAAAATGGTTCGTAGGATTTGAGACAACATGGTCTCGTGATTCAAGGTCACTCGGGGTGAGTGTAGATGGACTATGTTATGTGTTGGATGGAGTTAGTATTATTTTCTAAGGCAAGCAAGGATAAACTGGAAGAAGGTAGATTGGTTAGCCATAGTTGAATTTGGCATGTTGGGATTTGTGATTAGTTCATTCAGCGTGATCAAGTTATGTGTATGATTTGTGGCGGTACGTGTGAGGCTTGTCGGACGCCGTAATTGATGTTATTCAGAAGCATTCGTCTGTTATGGCTTGTTAAGTGGAAGCAGATTCCGGAAGGGTTATAGTGGCTTGGACCACCACTTGCAGATTCGCATATTCTACGGTTATGGGAAATTTACCCGTGTGTTGCTATGGTTCTCCTGAAGTGAGTTAAGTGCAAAGTTCTTATATGATGAAGTGGTTAAATATTAATGATTTCGGGGTTATGACAAAAATCGTGTTCTATCATATGTTGGCACATTGGGTGCAGTGAGTAGCATGGAAATACGAAGTGATGATCAAGATTGCAATTCGGTGTTGACAAGGATGTCACGGGCTCGGATGAGCAAGGAAAAGGGTGAATGATTAAAGTAAAGTGGTGTTGTTTTCAGCGCCACCTGAGATCAATGTTTTGTGAAAAAGGCTTTGTATCCTTGTTAAGGATCCTTGATTGCTTTTCAGCGTTAATGCGGCCGATGGTTGGGATGAGCGGACCCGTTATTTATTTCGGAAGATTGTAGGGGCGTGACCTACGAGAAGATTGTATAAGTGTGACATGTAGTCACTTGATTGACTAAATATTTAGACCAAGTATGAGGATTGTGGTAATATCATTAATTTGAGAATTTAGGCCTGGAGGGCACTTTGTTTATTGGGTTATGAATCGAGGAGATTGCTCCGGTTATGATGGTTGTTCTCACGTGATATGAGGGAAAAAAAAAGGGAGTTACTATGGACCTTTGAAAGGTAATTAGCCAAGTGGGTGCAATCAGAAATCGGCTTGAAACCAATGGATTGATTTATATATATGAACAGGGCTTTATATCAGGCCAGTTGTGTTCGTTTCAGCGAGCGTTCCCTATGGAGGGACAGTCGGGGTGTTATTTTGTCATCAGCTATTCTAGGTAATGATGCATTACGCTGTATGAGTATGAGATGGCTTGGCAAACTTTTATGTGTTGAGGCTCCGCGTGGCGATGATGTTATATGAGCAGAAGGGCTCTTGAGATTCAGATCTTGTATCGTACCTCAGTGTGCCCGAGTTTGTGGATTATAGCGTTATATGTCTCCCCAGTGAATGGTATTATACACTTAGTGTATTTATGGCTGATATTCGGTATTTGGTTGTAATGAGAAATTTAGCTCAATGTATATCTCCTTATGTGAGTTCTATGCATGGATCGGTTGGCACGCTGCCATGGGTATGTTATTTGGATCGGTTGGCACGCCGCCTAGGGTATGTTACTTGGATCGGATAGCACGCCGCCACGGTTATGTTGTTCGGATCGGGTTGCGTGCCGCAACAGCGTGATGCTCGGTACATTCCCCCATATCTGTTTACTGTGATTTGTTTCCTATTTTCTGAAAGGGAACTCATATTCGCCAGCTTCGCATGTATGATTCGCGAGCGGGGTAATTAGAAATTCTTTTTAGAGTTCGTTTCCTTCTGTATCACGTTCTAATTGGTGGCCTATTGGCGCATGGTAGCATCATATGAGATTCTAACAATTTTTGGGGTGGCTTATTGCTTGAGCAGTTGTATCGGATGAGACGAGATTCCCTTGATCTAGGATTCTGTGCAATCCAGCTATATGAGGTATGTTATGGAGATAAGACCATTATTGGGTTCAGAATGAGGTGAAGGTTTTGTCAGGAGTATAGACCTAATGTTTTGTCGACTCGGCAGTTGATCATGAATGTTGGTACATATCTTTCGTCATGGCGGTATGGTAGAGGTTAGAGTAAGACCTGTATATGTCATGGGGTGCACTGGGAGCACCAGAGTAGTAGGATTTTGACTAGTGGATCAAAGAAAATAAAGGGTTATTGTGGCCCTACAAGTGGGTAATGCAAAGTGTGAATTCAACAAAGTTACGCAATCGTGTTTGAGTACAGCGTGTAGTGATTGATATGGTGATCGTATGTTGGAAACAAGCCTGGCATGGGATTTCGGATGTTGGAATCGAGCTCTAAGGCTTAATTTCTCGAATAAAAGGGAATATCTTCAGAATTTATCGAGCTAGTATGCTCAGCTAAGTTGTGGTAGCACGGGAAGGTGCATGAGGTGCTAAACAGTTATTTCAGACTACTTCAGTATAGTTCTCAGCAGGTTCGAGGACGAACATATGTTTAAGTGGGAGAGAATGTAACGACCCGACCGATCGTTTTGAGTACTAGTGCCCTGTTCAGCAGTCGGGGGCCATGAACAACTTCATTTCAGGTATTATGACTTGTACGCGTGGTCGGAATTGAATTTCAGAAAGTTCAGAGTTGACTTGGAAAGAGAATTCTTATTTCAGAAGCTTAAAGTTGAAAGAATGAACTAGGATTGAAGTTTTGAGTAAATGACCTCGGAATTAGGATCCGATGGTTCCAGAAAGTTCGTATGATGATTTCCGACTAGGGCGTATGCCCGGTCCGGATTTTGGATAACCCGGGAGAGTTTTGGCGCCTAATGTCGAAGTTAGCATTTTAGAAGGAATTTCTTAAGTTTGACTTGAAGTGCATTTGAGTGTGATCGATGTCCGTTTGGGATTCCGAGTCTGGGAATAGCTCCGTATGGTGATTCTGGAGTTGGGAGCGCGATCAGAAGTGAATTTGGAGGTCCGTATGTCATTTTGGAGCCAATTGGCTAAAGATAGAAATTTGAAGGTTTTTAGGGAGTTTGACCGGAGGTTGACTTTTGATATCAGGGTCGGAATCCAATTCCGAAAGTTGGAGTAGGCCTGTAATGTCAAATATGATTTGCGTGCAAAATTTGAGGTCAATCGGACGTGATTTGATAGGTTTAAACATCGGAAATAGAAGTTGGAAAGTTCAAAGTTCATAAAGCTTGAATCGGGGTGTAATTCATGGTTTTAGCATTGTTTGTTATGATTTGAGGCCTCGAGCAAGTCCGTAATGTGTTTTGGGACTGTTTTGGTATGATTGGTTGGGGTCCCGGGGGCCTCGGGTGTATTCCAGGTAGTTAGCGGATCGAAATTGGAATTTGGAAGAGAGCTGAAGGCATCTGGTTGCTGGTATTTTTGCTTCTGCGGTTGGTTGACCACAGAAGCGGCACCGCATAAGCGAACAGGGAGCCGCAGAAGCAGTTTTTGGTCCAAAGCTTGAGGACCGCAGATGCGGTCAAAATTCCGCAAAAGTGGAACCGCATCTACGGAAGGAGCATCGCAGAAGAGAGAAAGGGCGACATGGGAAGGAGCTGCAGAAGCGGCCTTTTGACCGCATAAGCGGAACCGCTGATACGGCATGGCTTCCGCAGAAGCGGAAATGACTGGAAGCAGAACCTTGTTTTAAATCGTGGGTTTGAGTTCATTTATCCCATTTCTTCATGGCTTGGGCGATTTTTGGGGAGCTTCAAGAGAGGATTTTGTCGTCAATGTTGAGGTAAGTTACCCCTATCACTTTTGAGTTGAATATATATCACTTATATATGGATTTAAGCATGGAAATTAGAGTAAATATTGAGGTTTTGGTTGAAAACCTAGAAAATTATAATCTTGGATTTTAGCCACGATTTTGAGTATGGAATTAAGAGAAAATTATGTATTTGAGTTCCTAAGGTCATGGGTAACCTTTATCTTCGAAATTTTTTGGATTCCGGGCACGTGGGCCCAAGGGAATTTTGGTCATTTCACTATGAGGAGTTGGGAATTTATATAATCTGAATTGTTAACAAGTATTTGAGCATGTTCTCATGAGTTTGTCGTTAATTGGCTAGTTTTGGTGCATTGTACGTTGGTTCAAGCCTTCGGAAGAATGTAGAATACCGGTTGTGAGCCTTCGGGGCGAGGTGAGTCTCCTTTCTAATCTTGTGAGGGGAAATTTACCCCATAGGTGAGTTAAATTGGTTATGTGCTCCTATTTGTGGGGGCTACGTACACACGAGGTGACGAGAGTCCGTGCGTAGCTACTATTATGCCATTGTCCGGGTAGTCTAGGACCCAAAAAACATGTTATACTTAGATTACTGTGAACCCATTGATATTTGAATTGTTTAAATCACCTTGAATTGGTAAAGGACTTTAAAAAGAGATTTAATATTAATTTTCCCTGAAATGTTAAAAAGAGAAATTTGTCTATTTGGATGATTATCCTCGATAAACTCTAAATTTCCTACTTGAGCATGTATTTTATGTGTGCCTGCGTCGCATGAATGAATCGCGAGCTGGATATGTGTTTAATTATGGAACAGGCCGAACGCCTCGGTGAGAATAGATACATCTATGGTTCGTGCCGCTCGACCCTCGGCAGTGCACAGTTTACATTCCTGTTGGAGCGGGCCGTCGCCTCGGTGTGATTTGCG
>MU712878.1:51640-62203 GCA_026770625.1 Nicotiana glauca
ATATATATACATATATCATACCTTTAACAAAACTCATGCATGCTTATTATCCAAATCGCTTTGTTTGACAACGCTGCCCCGAGGGTACCTACAGTATCACCATAAACGGAGCTGAGCCAGTCAAGCAAAGTCAGCGGGAATGCGAACTAACCGGTCCCTTTACAAAACTCACGATTTTTCTTTTAATGCAGGCACCCAAGTCACAAATCATCAAATACATTTATACACTCGTATTTTGAGAAATACAACTCTCGAAATCATCGCTTCACAACCAATATCCATACACAATATCCCCAGCAGCCACAATATCGTAATCGGCAACCAGCTATCCACCATCAGCTAAGAATCTCTTACTACTATTCGTCTCTCATCCTCTGCATAAGGCTACTATCCTGCCTTCCGAGGTTAAGCTCTACCTCTATTTGCATTTCTTGCATTGCATAAGGCTACTATTCTGCCTTCCGAGGTTAAGCTCTACCTCCATCTGCATTTCTAATATTGCATATGCTACTATTCTGCCTTCCGAGGTTAAGCTCTACCTCCATAAGCATTTCTTGCATTGCATAAGGCTACTATTCTGCCTTCCGAGGTTAAGCTCTACCTCCATCTGCATTTCTTGCATTGCATAATGCTACTATTCTGCCTTCCGAAGTTAAGCCCTACCTTTATTTGCATTCCTTGCATTGCATAAGGCTACTATTCTGCCTTCCGAGGTTAAGCTCTACCTCCATCTGCATTTCTTGCATTGCATAATGCTACTATTCTGCCTTCCGAAGTTAAGCCCTACCTTTATTTGCATTCCTTGCATTGCATAAGGCTACTATTCTGCCTCCGAGACTAAGCTCTGTCTTCATCAGCATCGGCTGAAATATCGCCATCTTCATTTGAATCTTGTACCGGCTGAAAGATCGCCATTTATATTTACACTTTACATCGGCTGAAATATTGCTATTTTTATTTATGCTTTACATCGACTGAAAGATCGCCATTTATATTTACACTTTACATCGGCTGAAATATCGCCATTTATATTTACACTTTACATCGGCTGAAATATCGCCATTTTTATTTACGCTTTACATCGGCTGAAAGATCGCCATTTATATTTACACTTTACATCGGTTGAAATATCGCCATTTTATTCAAGTCTTGCATATGTTGAAAGACCGCCAAATCCTGTATTTCATGGGTTGAAATATCGCCAAAATTGTCCAAAGGCACCATTTTCTTAGCCCGAGAACATCATGCCATGGTCTGAGGATCCCGTCTTATCTCTGCATAGCATTATTCAAAAGCATCATGGTTCAGAGGCATCATTCTCTTAACCAGAGAGCAACATTTCATAGCCTGCGAATCCTTTATTACATGTTTCATGGCCTAGGACACCATGGTCCGAGGACGTCATCCTAACCGTCCAAAGACAGCATTCATGGTCCAATGGGAACTTACATCATGCTTAAATTTATTCACAACATATGCGCTCGTGTTGTCTATTTGCAGGTAAACCGGCTAGAAAGGGCCGTTTCAGCAGGAGCGATCCAGCTCTAGTTTCTGCAACCATGTTAAACTCGTAGCAATGCTACCCCAATCCAAATATCTCAGAGAAATCTCCATCGGCATTTTCCGCTGACGGGTTCTGAACTACATACGTCCTGATTCCTGTAAAACCAAGGATATGTAGGCGGCTCAGGAACCAGAGCTCGGTCAAAATTCTTCAAATCGTTCTTTCGGTCAAAATTGGCCATCATATTTTACCTGATAATTCTTTCATCCTTCCCGGGTAAAGAGGGGCAGATGTTTATACCCAATTTTCCCCTATGTAATTTTATATGCATGTACATGCACATATAAGCATGCCCAAGAGAGTTGGTAATTTTCCTAAATTTTTAAAGATTTTAAGATCAATTTATTGTCTATTTTATCAATACAAAATCCAATAATTATTCCCAAGATCATCATTTTGGTGAATAATTTATTTTTATTCTCATATTTACACCAAAATATAATTAAGGTAATTTTTTGTATATTTTTTACAAATTTATTTGGTATTTAAAAGACTAAATTGTATAACTGCAATTATAGCCTACTTTAAGATTAATAGAATTTTATAATTGTAAAATTAGTTCCAATATTTTTTAAATTAATATTTATATAGTATTTGTTGACTCAATGTTTTTAATTCACCTTTAAAATCATTATTGCTATTTTTATAAAATAAAAAGGGAAAATTGGCTATTTAACATTTAGCCCATTTCTATTTCAATTACAATCCTTTTTACCTTTCAATTTTAACCTTAAATTGGCCCAATTTTAATCCCAAATCAGGCCAGCCGAATCCCTGAATTACCCGACCCCTGACCCAATTAAAAACCCCGCCCGGCTCCCCTTGATCCAGGCCGTTGATCATTTTGATCAACGGCCATAATTCCCCCTTTGTTTTTTTAATTTCCAAACCCCCCAAACCCTAATCATTTCCACCTATTAGCCGCCTTTGAACCCTTTCATCTCTCAAATTCCCTCGAACCTTCTTGGAACCTTAATCGTCTCCCACCTTATTTCACCGTGTTTCCACCGGAATCCATGGCGTCTCAGGCCATGGATGGTCTGTACTTACCCTTTTTCACCATTAGACCTAAGCTATTCAGGGATGTGAAGCCTGAATTCGATGGTTCTCTTCAATACCTTCTCCGATTTGTAGATCTATGGCTTCTCCGGCCATTACTCCATCGTATTCAAGCAATATGAGCCTTTTCGACTCAGGATCTGACTTTCCTCAAGACTTTTTACATTTCTAGGGTTTTCTTTACAACCATAAGCTGTCCGAGGTTCTTTACTTGCTTATTCTCTTAGATCTGGAACATGTCTGTGTTCTATTGAACTTTTTAAAGGTTTTTCCCAAATTCTCTTTTTCAAAATCCTTTAATTTCGATTTAGGGTTTTTGAAAAGTTTCTTCAAAATTTCTTTCTGATTCTTTTTGTTCTTTCTTTATGTGTGTTTGTTCGACTTCTTTTACTACGCATCTTTTCTTTTCTCCTATGCTCACATGTTAATCTTTGCTATATGTGTTTACAATTGAGTTCTTTGATTTTGTCGGCGTTACTGGACTACGTTTGTATTCTTACTAAGCATGATTCATCTATTTTGCCTAAGCTTGTATCTTTTCTTCTGAACTTGTTTAAGTTCCGAGTTTTTCTCAAACGCATTCTCCATGCTCTTAACTGTGTATCTTGTCTGTTTGTTTCTCATAAGTCTTTGGAAAAGACTCCTGAGCCTCTATCAAGCGGCTTGCCTTCTCATCTCTATTGCTGACTCAATTCGAAACCCTAAGATTTGGGGGTTTCTTGGCAATTTTGATCCATGTGTGCGAGTTAGAGTTCCTCTTTGGGACCCTGGACTCTCAGACTCCTCATAAGTCTACAAATTGGACTTGTACCACTTTTTGCTTATGATTCTAAACCTCTCCTTAATTAAACTCCCTTCTAAATAATTTGGCAATACCTTCTTGATTTCCATATTTGTGTGCTTTATATATAAGGACTCTGCTTTCAAAAATGTTTTTACCAACTAATTGACTGATTCTGAAATCCTTTTAATAAGGTTGACGAGTTGTCACTGATTTTTCTTCAATTGAACCTCCTTTACCTTTCTTGACTTGGTTCATTCAAATTGGACTTGTAATTTTTGTTTCATGGCTGTTTGATTGATTCCCTTGCCATATTTTGCACAAACCGTGTAATATTGATTGTTTCTCTTAAATAACTTATGTGTATTTACCCCTTTTGTGCTACTTTGAAAGGTTTTAACTAAAATTTCTTTCCTTATCTGGCTTTTACCCATTGAAATCAGAATCCCTTAACTAAAGGGAGACTGATTTCAACGATATATTCCTTGCATTTCTTACTTGTTTCTCTGCACTATAAAAGGGACTGTCGACGCCCCCTTTTTCTCTAAAAGCAAAATTGAGTTTACGACATTTGGGCAGACAACTCTATTCCCCTTTCGGGAATCGGGTTTTTGGATTTTTGAAGAGTAGCCACCTAATGATTAAGTGCATTAGGACACTAAGAGTTTTTGAGTTCGAAAACTAGAGTTCGGGTAAAGGCTATAAATTATCTCGAGGGGAAAGTGTTAGGCACCCCCCAAGATGTGTGGTTCCCGGCCATGCTACAATTGTGACTTTAAATGTAAACAACAAATAAACATACAAGACAGCTTTCACGTAATGATTGCAAACAAAGGGAAGTGTAAAAGTTAAATAAACATGCTGAAATTTGGGAGTAGGCGATCTCATAATTATTTAAGGAATATACAAGTATGGATAATGGGGGTCAAATAACTTGTACAAATAATCAAACAAATGAATGCAATGGGGGCAAAAATTTGGAAAAGAAACAGTACTGGAAATTTAATAACCAAAAGAGATTTTAAATAATTAAAGTGAAAGTCGGGGTTTAAAAGAACTGAAAATTTTAGAGGAAATTCTAAAAAGAAGAAGTAAACACATAAAGAGGGAGGGGGTCCTAGGTTTATAAGTAACATGTATCACCCCATGAAACACCTGATAACCATTTATACACGTGGTGTTATCGCATGATCATCATATCCATGTCTACCCTTTCCCACCCGTGAAGGCATTAAGCGCGAATTGGTCTCGATTATTATTGCGTGCTATTACCCGTCCCATTTCTATCAATCCTAGAGGCAAATATGACTACTAATCCTAAAGGGAAGGGATTTTGGGCTTTTTTGTAGTTTCAAAGGTAAAAATTCTAAGGCGACAGTCAAAACACACATAGCAAATCTGGGGAGAGCGCATAAACAAATAAGGCTTAAACATGCCTTCTTAGATCAAATAAAATTATGTAGCTTAGCACGTCTTACATGTAATGATTAGGTCAAAATTTGTGCTTAGCGTTAGGCAGACTGGTTCATCATATATTTTCAGGTAAGAAATTCACATTAGGCTCGCCTAGCTGCAACTTATCGAATGCCAACGTAATTAATTAACTACATACTTATTTGCCTACGTGATGACCTATAGACATTGCATCTACAAATTTGAGAAACAATGCATACTGATTTAGGAAAACATTATCAGCTACGGAAAAGAGGGCGAGTTTCAGCAAGAGACCATGAATTTTATAACTGGTAATTCATTATTACTACAGGTCTTAGACTTGTAACAAGTAAGGCGATTATGATTTGATTAATTCCTATAGGCATGCTTTCTACGCGTTTGTTGGATTTAGAACACATTTCAAGACGTAATAAAAATGTAGAAACCCTATAGGCATGACATCTAAATGCTGGATTTTGCAAGAACATGACATCTGATTGCTTCATTTTTTATTATTACGACCTATAAACATGTTTTCCTAGCGAGAAGTGGACATGTCAAAATTAGAAAGGACTTGCAGACATGTTGTTTTGCGCATGTGTGTCCTAAAGACATGGTATCTATATGTGAGAATGCAGAAATCCTATAAACATGTTATCTACATATGAGGATGCTGAAATTAGAACTCCATATAGGCAGGTTATCTACATGCGAAAATTCCTAAAGACATGATGTCTACATGCTGAAATTAGAAATCCTATAGGCATGATATACATGCGAAAACATTGAAATTAGAAATCCTATAGGCATGTTATCTACATGCGAAAACATTGAAATTAGAAATCCTATAGGCATGCTATCTACATGCGAAAACATTGAAATTAGAAATCCTATAAGCATGATATCTACCCATTTTGCATACATGGTTACCCTTCCCATTTCACTAATCACCCAGAGGTTATTACAAAGTTTTATTACAGACCAAAATGATTTGAAAAGAAATCAGGAAACAATATTACAATCATAACTCCTAAGCTGCATCCAAGGAGCCTAATTTGAACTCAAAGTCTATAGTATGAGCCAACTGCTAGGATCATGTTCCAAATCCTTTCTCTTACCCATGGTGTATCAAAGTTCCAAGGAGTTTCAGGAACTCTAGGCAATGCTCACACCCGGGTATCATGCAAAACATTGAATTAGAGTGCAGTATGGAAGAGCCAGCCCTCCAATGTCCAAGTTTAGAGGAAACTCAAGGTCCCAAAGCAAGGCTCATTAGAGGGGGCAGAACTTAGAATATAGGAAAAAGTATGAGTGCAATACAGGGATTAGGGAATGCCAGGGCAGGCTGGGGGTCATGCCTAGCCATATGGTAGGATGGCACACCCCTGCCCAACCTGTCAGCCAAACAATTAAGAGTAGGACCTATTGAAGGACAGGCCATGGCCTGGACAGTGATCAGGATACTGCCAGACCAAAGTCTCAAACTCAGCATACATAGAAAGGGAAATGGGGATGATCAATAATTTCAAGTATTGCCGTGTTTTTGAACCATAACTCAGCCACACAAGGGGGATCAGGGGTAGGGATTCATATAAGAACAGAAACAAAGAAAGAAGAAAGCTTGAAAAAAGTTATATCACTTAGACAATAAACCAATAAAGGGTGAACTGTAAAGTAAACACATAGGGGGAGAGGCAGAAATTAAACAACGAACATACCATTTTTCAGAAAAGCTAAGAAAAGAAAGCCGGATTCTTGAAAACAAGTCACAATCAGAGAGAGAAAACTTTATGTGTGAATGAGTTCATAGCAAGAACTCGAGTGTTTGTGTGAGAAAAAGTATTCAGTTGGAGATAGTGTGAAAGTATTCAAAATTGATTATGTCAAAAATTGACTATTTATTTCCCTCTCTACTAAGGTGCAGAAGGGCAACCCCTTTTATAGTTTAGAAGAACAAGCAAGAAAGGTAACAAGACCTTTAAAAATCAGTCTAAAATATTCTCCCTTAAGTTAGGGGATTCAATTTCAAACGGGAGAATGTAAATACAGAAAGGAACTTTGAGTAAAATCTTTCATAGTAGCATAAGAAAGGGAAAATACATAAGGTTTATTTAAGGAAAGCATTCAACAGTACTCGATTTGTAAAGTCAAAGGAAAGGGAATCAATCAGACAACTAACAAAATCAAAGTAAACATGTTTGATTCGAATGAACCCAGTCAGGAATAGGTAGAGGAGGGATCAAACAGAGAAAATCAGTGGCAATCAGTCGAGACCCCATCAAAGGAGTCCAAAATTAATCAAATAGTTGTCAAAACCCTTTTTGAAAGTGGGGTTTCTCATATATAAAGCAAACAAATCAAACAGAAAGTCCAACATTGCAAGGTTTAGGATCATAAAACAAAAGAATACGAGTTCAGTCATTGAATCATAGTGTGTCTGAAGGTCCAGGGTCCCAAAGTGAAACCCCAATCCAGTTATTCAAAGAACCCCCAAATTCTAGGGTTTCAAATCAAATTAAATACAGAAACAAGAAGGCAAGTGAACAGACTCAAAGAGTCTCATAAGAAACAAACGGACCATGATAACAGGTTTGAAACAATCAGAGAAATAAAATCGATTTGAGAGCATAAGAGGACACGTTTTGGAAACTCAAAACTTAGACAAGTCCAGAATAGACGAAACATGCTTAACAAGAACACAAACAGAGTTCAGAAAAGCAAAAGTCAAGAAATTCAGTAGTAAACACACATGGTAGAAGAGTGAGGAAAATTTAACACAGATTAATCATATGAGCACACATATAAAAGAAAAGAAGGAAAACAAATGCGTAATAGAGAAGGAAAACATACGATCATAATACAGACAAACATCTAAAAGAAAAGAACACCAAGAAACAAAAGACTTTCAGAAAACCCTGATTTGAAATCAAACAATTTTTGAAAAGGAATTTTGGGGAAAACACTCAAAACGTCAAGAAGAACATAGACATAGCACAGATCTAAACAAATAACGGTGAAAGAACCTCGAATGGCTTATGGTTTTAGAGAAACCCTAGAAGTGAGAAAGGATTGGAAGAACAAGATCAGATCTTGAGTCGAAACAGTCAGGAATCAAGCTTCCCGTGTTTGAACTTGACGGAACGTGGCCGGAAACCCATAGATCTACGGATCTGAGATGGATCTGAAAAGAGACCATCGAGGTCAAGCCTCCAAACCTTGAGTACCTTACGCTCAGGGGTGATAGAGGGTGAGCACAGGACATCCATGGCTGGAGACGCCATGGATTCTGGTGGGAATGAGGTGAGATAAGGCGGGAGGTGATTAGGGTTTAGGAGAGGTTAGAGAGCGTTTTAGAGACGAGGGGTTTCAAGGGCAGCACCTTTGTGCAAATTACCTAGGGCTAGAGGGGTTGGGTGGTTAAAAAAGGAAAGGAAGTGTCACACCTCCTTTTTCCTACCCCACCCCGCGAAGGATGTGGTAAAGGGAGTTTTTCCATTTAAAGGACAATCAAAACGGGATTCGTTTTATTAAAAGATTCAGAGTCGCCACTTGAGAAATTTACGGTGTCCCAAGTCACCGGTTTGAATCCCGAATCGAGGAAAAGGTTTGACTCTGTTTAACAGTCGCGAACCAAAAATCCGGGTAAGGAATTCTGTTAACCCACGAGAAGGGGTTAGGCACTCCCGAGTTCCGTGGTTCTAGCACGGTCGCTCAACTGTTATATTTGGCTAAAATTTGATTTTTAATACATGTAAACCTATAATGCAACTTTAAAGTTATTTACAGCTTTTTGTCAATTATTATTCTTATTTTAAGAAAGTGAACGTCGTTTAAGAACGTGTTTTCTGATCACGTCACATGAAATGCACCCGGATCCTCGACACAATCTTATTCAACATTTTCGGATTTGGATTTGGGTCGCATGAAATGCACACCCGTATTTAGGAAGGTAATTTTATTAAAAGCGCGTCTAAAGCGACTAATGTGTTGTTATCTTTTGGGAAGGCCGTGAAATTTGCTAAACGGCCCTTCCCAAATTTCTAAATATTTTTATTAAGCAATTAATGAGGGCCCCACAATTGTATATTTAATTTAGCGAGGCTCGTCCCATTCTCATTTATTAAAGTCAAACTAAAGTGACTAAGTTTTCTACTTTCATTTTGTCTCTAAAGGTCAATTAACTCATAAAATACAAATTCAAGTCTCGAATTCAAGTCCGGATTCAAACAAAAGGATAAAAAACTTCTAGCTTGAACCCGCTACTTAATTCAAAACCCGATTTTATATTTATAGTTTAATTTCCTTGTCCCTATTGTAATTTCAACCTAAAAGGCTTTATACTAACTTTGGGCCTCAAAGACAGTTTGGCCCCATAGAATATTTCATTAGGATTTGGGCTTCAGGACGTTTAGCCCAACAGGATAGGGCAAAGTTCAGTATGTGCATTAATCTTAAATTCATTATCAAAATCCAAACAATTCAGCTTTTATACAATTGATTGAACTAGCTAGCTTCACAGATTACCGAATGAGGATTGATTTTGACTACTTGTTAATGTATTATCTTACAAATTCAGAACTTCAAATATTCACGTTTTACTATCATTTTTATTAAGCAATGGTCAACAGCTATTTAACTACTAATAAGGGACTAATAACGTCATTACACCTATTTGGCAATTTGTATATCCAAAGGCCTGATTATTAACTCCTTTATTCTTAGAATAGAACTTTTAACACTATATAACTGGAGTACAACACTCAAAACTACTGTATTTCACAGTAATATGATAACACTACTTTAAAATCGGTCTAAATGATGACAGATCTGACTTAATACATGAAATTTTGTTTCTATTTCTCTTTTTTGATTTTAATAGCTGAAGTTGTTAAATAAAACGATATTAACAAAAAACATCAACGAATTATTTTTTTAGTTTTCCTTTCCATGTTATATTAAATGAGATCTAAGTCTATTAACATTTTACTATCACATAGAATTATAAAGACTTAAAACATTTTTGTACTAAGCTACAATTAATAAAATCCAGTTTCCAAAAGTCCAAATTAACGATCCAAATTAACAGTCCAGATTATCAATCCAAATACAAAACTCACTAATCTATCGAATACAAGTTCATATAATGCTATAGCTAATTCTAGTCTAACGGTACTAGAACAAATGTAACAACAACAGATTCAAAACAAAGTCCAATTATTTCGTTGCATTTTTTTTGAACTGGCAGAACAACAATAAAGCAGATGTGTACCTAGAAAAGTAATAGAAAATCGATGAGAATCTAGGTCGAATGAATAGAAACAGGGATCAGCCACAAAATCAATATAGCAAATGTCAATCACAGCCTCAATAACTCCAGATTTAGACCAGCAAATGGTAACAATCAGTGAAATAACCCTTAACTTAGTTCAATATCAAACTTAGTAGTATTTCTATCACCAGATCCACACCAAATCAACAAACAGTCTTCGATTTGAAATTGGAACCAATGCAACAGTAAAATTTCGAGCTTTTCCTACTGTTTTTTGATATTTTTTTTTTTTGAGTTTTGAATTTCAGAAGTGGGAATTTTGAATAGAAGACTAACAGAAGTATTGGAGAGAATTTTCAGATTGCCAAACTTATTGAAGGGGGCCAAATGAGGCCTATTTATAGAGTGGAAAGAGAGGAAAATTCAAAACTTCAGAATTTATCAAATAGTCCCCCT
>MU712883.1:6751-20188 GCA_026770625.1 Nicotiana glauca
AGAGACGAGGGGGATACAAGGGCGGCTGTCTGATTAGAATGATTAGGGTTAGGGGTGGGCTGGTGAATTAAAAAGGAAAGGGAGGATCATGGCCGTTGATCAAAGTGATCAACAACCTAGATTAAAAGCCCGACCGGGTGGATTTATTTGATTGGGTCTGAGTCGGGTAATTGATGGGATTGGTTCATTTAATTAGGGGGTAAATTGGGCTGGGATTTGGGTTTAATTTGGGCTATAATTGAAAGTAAAGAGGCTACAATTTAAATAGCCAATTTTCCCCATTTTGAATTTATAAAAATTGTAAATGATGCTCAAAAATCAAATTAAAAATACTGATTTAATAAACAATATGTAAGTATTAATTAAAAAATATTGGGAATGATTTTGTGATTGAAAATTCCATTAAATCGAGAAATAGGCTAAAATTATAATTTCATGCAATTTTAGTTTAAAAATACTAAATGGACTTGTAAAATTATATAACAAATTATATAAATTATGTTTTTGTGTAAATGTGAGGATAAAATAAATTATTCACCAAAATGATAAGTTTTGGGAACAGTTATTGGATTTTGTAGTGCAAAATCGGCCATAAATTGGTTTTAAAAATCTTTAAAAAAAATTTGGAAAAAATAACAAAACCTTTGGGGATGCTTGCATATGCATATACGTGCTATCTTGAAAGTATAAAATATATAAAGAAAAATTGGGTATCAACAAGGTGCAAATATTATAGTAGAGCTTCAAGTTGTGGATGTGAATTATACCTATATGAAAGGGAGGTCATGAATGAGACAGAAGATGTGATGTGAGATTTTAAGGTAAGTAATCTAAAGGTGAACAACGTGAGAGATACTCAGGTGCAGAAGATGGTGAATAATCTATACTTCAGATAGAAGGCTACATGCGCTAGGATTCAGTATCGAGGAATGATAGCAGCGTTGTCAGTGGCATATCTTCCAATCTATGGATTTTAAATATCGATAGGTGTAGCTAAGAGAGTGAAGGAGAGTTAGAGACGATGCGATGCATCGCTTGATGCTCCCAAATAACACATGGAAATCTATGGTACAAGAAAGTTGAAGTAAAGCTGCGAGTAGAATAAATGAATATGTATGGGTTGCAAGCTAAAGTATGGTAGAGCGACAAGATTGTAGGAAGACAGGAGTAAGGATAAGAAAGGACGAGTGAGAAGGTGATGACATGGATAAGTCCTCGGGATTAAGCCTATGAAAACAAGAAGATCTCATGGTTTCTCTAAGTTATAAAAAGATCTGAATGAACTCAAAGGAGTCAAAGACAAATGGCATTTAGAAGAGGTAGAATGTTGCCCGATTAATAGAATAAAGATGTAATTATTGTAGATAAAGGATGACGTTTGGGCCTTCGGTTGAGTGATGATTTTAAGAGTATTTCACAAATTGTACGGAATTAAAATACCCACCTAAGGTGAATCACATTGGGATGCTATAAAATATGATTATTGAAGTGCAGTATCCCCCCCAGGTGGATCAGGAAAATCACTTCAAATATTCCTCGATGAAACATAAGCCCTAGTGGCAACGTATTATGTAAGAAGTTTCAAGTTATCAATGGAAGATTGTAGATCAAAATTGAGGTGAATCAACAATGGATAGATAAAAGTACAAAATACGAGATGAGATTAGGCCATCATTCCTAAGATGAACAGTAATGAGGAAGCATTAAAAGACCTAGACTTATACATATATGATAAGCAATGAAAGAGTAACCTGGAGTTTGGTCGTAGACCTCAGTAACTATAAATCAAAGTAAGATTCATGGTATAGTATGACCTAGCTAGATGCAGTAAAGTCATATGGATGGATATACGAATCTATGAAATAAGATATAGCAATATTCATAAGTTCAATAAAGTATCGAGTAAAGAACTTCAAGTATACCTATAGATGCCCAGAGGGACATCTTATCAAGCTCTGTATATATTTACAAAGTGAGGCCTAGAGATTGGCTAAAAGCTGGAGGGAAAAGGAAAGAAGAGTTGCATAAGGCGTGCTTACAAAGTCAGAGTCATACAGGCTGCATGACGGGAGGTAGCAACAATTACGAGATTGGAAAGATTTCGACCACAAGTCGTGGTATGAGAAAGAGGAATAAAGCGGGGAATACCCTAGACTTTGGATTTATTCACAGAACAACTTCCTAAATGGCAAGGAGAGTATTAAGATATTCACAAGAGCTATAAGTTATGAAAATGATAGGAGCATCAGTCAACATTTGAGGACGAATGTTCCCAAGGGGAGAATGATGTTACACCCCGCAATATTACGTTGATATTTCGTTTTGTAGTATTATATTACGATGATGTTATGCCTTGAAGTACTACATTACGATAATGTTTCACCCAGTAGTATTGTACGTTGAATTTGTCGTAAGGTAATTGACATCAATCCAAGGAAAAGATTATTTGGAGACTATAAGAATTATGTTATTTCAAGCAAGTGATGAGTAAATTCGTGAAGGTGAGAGGGGAAACAAGTCAAAGAAAATAAATTTTCGTCCAAGTTTGGCATAGTAAGGTAAAATGCAGGCCGAGCCATAATACTCGATATTTATGGACTAATACCATACAAAGTACCATATGACCATGGTAGTAGGATGTAGTATATTAAAAATGAGTAGAATTTTAAGTAATTTAATACAATTCTTAATTATGCGGTTACCTAAATAGTTAATTAATTAATTAATTGGATAGGATTAGAAATCCCCACCCCCCATCCCCACGTGGCAGTAAGCCAAACCTTAAAGAAGTCATTTCTTATTAGGTGGATATAGTTACACATTCCTACATTTCCAACACTTTCCATATCAAATATTTGTCAATTAAAAAAAAGTGAAAACGTAGCCATTCTTATAACTCCTTCAACATTCCATTCTCGAAATACTTAAGATCGGATTTTATAATGCAACGTGATTTCTACAATTTCAACAATTCCAGCGAATTTTTAGAGTTTTAGCAACGGAGAAATTTTACGGTTCTAGCGGAGTACGGTGCAATCTTTTCCAAGAATATCATACAGAATTTTTCCCTACTCCGGGTATGTTAAGGCTATCCCTTCTCTTATTAGCATGATCTATACGACACGAGCAAACGAGCAAATACACAACTTCCATAAATTACTATATTCGTAGAAATGCTAGAGATGTGTACATTCTTATTCTCCCATGTGTCATACTCTTTTATCATTTGTTCATGGGTTTCAAAAAATAAGTAAGTTGATAAAGTCTATTTCATGATATTAATCAGAGGCATAATGGTCTTATGACGTACAGACAGATTTTATTAACGTATGTCATATGCATTTCATACATCTATACATGTACATTGACCTATGACCAAATGGTATTATATACGCGTATATATATGTATACAGGACATAGGAAAGGTTATGAAGTTATACACGCACCACCACCTGATCACCTGGTATATGTTGATGATTTTGCCCACAGTAGCCGAGATGATATGATGGGATGCCCTTAGAGGCATGATGATGTTATGAAATATGTACCTATGCACGACATGACATTCATATGCATATGCATGACACTATAATTATTTCATGATTTACAAAGTTATTCAAACTTACAGGTTGAGTCATTTACTCTATATTCCTTCCAGGTCTGTATATATTTATTTATTTGCCTTACATACTCTGTACATTATTCGTACTGACGTCCTTTTTGCCTGGGGATGCTGCGTTTCATGCCCACATGTCCCGATAGATAGGTCGAGAGTCCTCCAGGTAGGCTATCAACTCAGAGGACGATGTTGGTGCGCTCTATTTGCTCCGGAGTTTCTTGTTTGGTCAGTATGATTTAGATGTGTATTGTTTGGTATGGCGGGGCCCAGTCCCGACCTTTATGTTAACTGCGTACTCTTAAAGGCTTGTAAACAGATGTCATGTATGTGAGCACGTGATTTTTACCTCGCTTGAATTATTCCTATAGAGTTCATAAAATTAGGATTTTCTTTTTTATTATTTGAATTTTAGGAAATTAATTGCATGATTTTGTGTTTGTTTGCATTTTTGTGTGCATCTTTAGTTGGTATAATTCATAAAAAATACAAAAAAAATATAGTACCTTTGCATTTAGGACTCAATTTTATATTTTTAGTTTTATTAGTTAATTAATATTACAAAAATAAGAGAAAATAATAAAAATAGTGATTTTGCATTTTTACTTAGTTTTCTTTTTAAATTAGGATTTAGTTATTTTTAGAAAAATTATTTAGTTTAATTCTAGAGTTAAATCAGGTCTTTGTTATTTTTAATTTTGTATTTAACAAAATTAAAAAAAAAAGAAAAGGAAGATAAATGAAAAGAATTAAAAGAAAAAGAGATACAAAATCAGGCTGGCCTGATATTAGGCCAGTGCTGAATAGCAGTCCAATTTGGACCAAACCCCTCCCCTGACCGGATCCCTCAAGCCCAAACCCCAGCCTAAATACCCGATCCAGCCCCCTCTAATTAAAACGACATCGTTTAATGGCCTTTGAATCATGACCGTTGGATCTCATCAATCCAACGGTCCGGAACTAACAAGGATGTTTGATATATAAATGTCCTAAAAAAAACCCTACCCCCAAAATCATCTCTTAGAACACCCCTGTTACACACCACTACCCTCTACCGCCTTCCGCCATCTGCCGCTGGCCGAAAATCGCCTCCGGCGGCGGCGATTAACCAATCACTCCCAAAAATACACCATCGCTTCCTATCATCCTTCTCATTGCAAATCCAGGCTTAGTTTTCCTCAAAACCCCTCCAAATCCCTCGAATAATCCTAACCCTTGCACCATCTTCGCGGTACACGACGGCACCGCCTACCAAACCTCTCCAAAATCACACTCCAGACTCTCCTCACCCCCCTCTTCCTAAACCACTAATTGGTTTCCTCCGAATCTCACCGGAGCTTTTCGAATTTCAAATCAAAAGCGGCAGAACCCTAGAAGTTCAAATTGCTCGAATTCTTCCCAATTTTCTTGAGTCCAGTATTAGATTCGAGTCACGGAATAATATTTTCATTTGTTCTTAGTGAAGAACAAACGTTTAACATCATTCCGAGGCTCGAATCAAAGCCCAGCCCCTGCTCAAGCCTTACATAGGTAAGATTTCATTCCTTTCATGTTTTATTTGAACTCATTGATTTTAAAATTAGCTTTCTGATTAATCCATGCTTTATTCTTATTTTTTATTTTTTATTTTTTATTTTTATATTTTGGTGGCAGTAGTTAATGTTCTAAATTTGAGTCAACCTGATTATATTGTTAATTTTTTGTTTGATTGTCTGTTTGATTTTAATTCCATGTTTTGTGATTATTTTTCTTTACATTTTATTTGGTTCTGCTCATCTTCTATTTTTACAGAATAGTTTCATGTCTTTTTTTTTACATTTTTATTATTTGGTTTTGTTCAGTGCATTTTCATGTTGAATTGTCGAATTGGCCATTTATTGTTCATTGATAAAAATAGTCTTAGGTTATAGTGTTGATTAGAATTGATTTTCAGCCCCAATTAGAATTAGTTAGATTGATTAATTCAATTTTAGGAATTGTTTGGGTATAGCTGAATACTCCAACATTTGTTTTGTTTAACCATGGTCAATTTTGACCAAGGTAAAAGGGGCTGGGGTTAGTTGATATAGGTTAGTAATTTTAAGATTAATTCAAGGGTAGTATAGGTATTTCAAAATATAGAATAGTGGAGTAATTGAAATTGAAAACTACTAGAACCTTCTAGATGGGGTCCTAATTTGAATTTCAGGAACTTGGTAGTGTTACTTGGCCAACAAGGAATGATTTGAGGGATTAAAAAGTTAAAAACTGAAAATAAAAAAGGGCTTAGGGTGCAAAAGAAAACTCTGAATGCTGCCCTAATTTTGTCTATAAAAGGCATACCCCTTGCCTTAGTTTACAAGTTTTTAGGTTTTAAAAATCTGAAAAGTTTTGAGAGGGAAAAATCTGAGAAAGTTAGAGGTTTTAGAAGGTTTTCAGATCTGAAAAAACTCAAAAAAAAAAAATTCAAATCTTAGAGCTTAGGTAAATGAAAATTCAAATTCAAGTTCCCAATTTACTGCAAAAACAACTACTGAAAACTCAAAACAAAAAAGGTCCAGATCTGCTTCTATTCAATTACATTGGTGCATAAAGCTAGGTTCTCAAAAATTCAGCTGGCGATTTGATTGATTGAAGCTTAATTTGGAAGTCTATTGCATTTTGTCCTCATTTTCCTAGGTTTTTGGACTTGGAAGTGCTATTTTCTGCTGTACTCTGCTGCTGATTCATTGCTGCTTAGCTGACCTTTATTTCATCACATTTTGATTCATTTCCAGTTACACATTTGAACCTGCTTTGATGTAGCTCTTGAATTGGAAGTGAAATGAAAGCTAATGTGATACCTACTAATTGATATGTGTTAATTGATTCCTTGTGTTTCAAATAGATTTTGCTAATTTAGCCAAACCTTCAGTATAAATAATTATGGACTATTGAATTATGATATGGTTTTATTTGTTTGTTTCGGATCCTGGTAGTATAAATGAGTTTGGCAAGTCGATGTTAGTCTGAATGTAGAAGTAGATTGGAGATCTGTCAAGTCTATTTTTGTTATTGTGTATTCAAGAGCCTAAAAGTTTTATTATCATGTTTCAAATTCTGTTTTGAGTTTTACATGAATCTGAAGCTAAAATGCAGAATTATTAGGTACACCGATGTTGTTTCTGAGGTTTAATAGGTGGTGGAAATAATTTCCTGTTCTAGAGTTTAAACCCTATAACTCAATACTGCGGCCCTTTGACTAGAATCCTAGATTAATGCATTTGCTCATTTGTTTGCGATTGAGAGCTGCAATAGATTCCTTCACTGCTCCAGTCCATGAGTTAATTCTAAATAATATGTTAAATGAAGTCGAACTTTGTTTTATTTTAGAGAATAAAATTTCAGAGGTAAACATATTGATTCATCAGTATACATATGACCTGAGTATAATCATAAAGTCAAGTTTGAGTTGAATATGCACATCACCGTCGTTTGGTCCATTTTTATTTGATTTGATTTACCAGTAGATTCCTTAAATTTAAAACCAAGTCTCTAATTCCGTATCCACTATGCTCATGTTACTGCCTGGATTGGCTGAGCTCGCAATGACTGGGCCTAATGTGGCCCAGCTGCATAATACTTGGTCAAGTACTTTCAGCCTTGTATTTAATATTACCCAATTAAGCCCATAGGACTTGATCTCGAGTCCCAGGTTTTGCTGGATGTCGAACTGGGCCGTTTCCTAAAGCCCAGGCTTTAGACAACTGTACAAACAACTTTAAAAAATAAAATCGGACAGTCTCCTTTCTTCTTGGGGCTTGCTTCGAGGCCCGACGTGCTAAAAATCCTATTGCATTATTGGAATTGTGGGTGGATTTTAAAATGTAGGCTTTGGACCTTCCAAGCTAAGTAGCGAACTTGAATTAAGGAGTCTTTAATAACGGAGATCCCCTTGTTCAAGTTCGGACTTGAACTTGAGGCCCGAATTCTTTGAAGGCCTTTAATAGTAGTTAATTAACAATCAGACCTTTAGAGACAATACTTAATAGAAAATAATAGTCCCTTTAGGGTGACCTTTAAAATAAATTGAGGTGTGCCGCGCCAAAAAAAAATTATAAATTGCATGGCCCTCTTTAATTACTTTATTAAAAATATTTAGAACTCGGGACGTGCCATTTAGTGAATTTTTATGGCCTCCCGCAAAGTTAATAACACGTTAGTCACTTTAGGCACGTTCTTTAATAATTTTACCTTCCTAAATTCAGGTGTGCATTTCATGTGACCCAAATCCAAATCCCAAAATATTGAATAAAATGTGTCGAGGATCCGGGTGCATTTCATGTGACGTGATCCAAAAATATGTTTTAAACGACGTTCAATTTTCTTAAAATTAATTAAAATCGATAAATCATTTTAAAATTGCACTATAGGATGACATATATTAAAATTAGATATTAAGCCATTTATAATCGTTTAAGAGACCGTGCTAGAACTACGGGATCCGGGGGTGCCTAACACCTTCCCCCGGGTCAACAGAATTCCTTATTCAGAATTTCTGGTTCGCGGACTTCACATGGAAAGTCGAAATTTTCGTCGATTTGGGATTGAAATAAACCAGTGACTTGGGACACCAAATAAACTATCCCATGTGGTGACTCTGATCATTAAATAGTCCCATTTCGAATAATGCCGCTTAAAGTGAAAAAACTCCTTTACACATTATCCTTCGGGGGTGGTGTGTAAAAAAGTAGGTGTGACAGCTCTGGCGACTCTGCTGGGAAAACGAACCCAAAATTTCGATTCAGGGTTCAAGAATTCGAGCTTAGAATGACTGTTATATTTGGCTTTATCTGATTTTTCTGCATGTTCCATGCGAAATGTGCTAAATGTTTTACCGCTTTGATATTTGGTGAATTGTATATATAAATTGCCACGAAACCCTTCCTCTCTCTGAGTCTTCTACATCATGGATAAGGGTGCACGTCATGTGACTTCTCTTCTGTTTAGAGTTTTATCCCATTTTAGAACGAGATTCGGACAAGTTGCTAGGTCGGCGGAGCTTCTGTATCACCGGTACGCTGCCCCCCCCCCCAGCTCGAGTTGTCCGGTCGAGTAACCCAGGTCTAGAACACTAAACCCAGGTTTTAAACCTAGTATAACAAAGCCTCATGCCGGATCCCTAGTAGGAACGTTTGTTTGCATCATGTGCATTTGATTTAGGAGACTCAATACAGGGGTTGGGTCTGTCTAGGACAGGTGTACCCGAAATTAAAAGACCATCCTGATGCATCTTACGTGCTACTTGCATATCAGTATTTTCAGGATTGCATGTTGACTGGCTTCTAGAATAGAGGAAGAAATAAAAAAAAGTAACAGAAAATCAAAAAAAAAAAAGAAAAAGAGTGAGAGGTAGGTATTTAGAATATTCTGAAACTATGCCGAAATTCTAAAAAAATGAAAAAAGAAAAGTCATTTCAAAATGAGTCAAAATTTCAAGTGCCATGTTTCCCTAGTTCCGTCAAATCTGCCCGAACTACACCAGTTTGATTCTCACCGGATGTGAGATACGTAGGCAACTCTCATCGGGTCCAACTTTCCTTTTTGCAAAAATAGCCAAAAACAACAAAAAAAATTTAATTTTTGTCACAAATAAGTCGGGTGATACCATTCTTGTTAAAATAAGTCGAATGTCCCCAAAAGGGCGCCGGAAGGCTGTTTCTGCAAGAACAGCCACCCTGAGTCATTTTTTGACGTTTAGCGGGCACAACCTTAAAATCTTCTTCCCCGGAGTACTGAAAGGCTGTATCCGCAAAACCATTTCTTTGTTTTTCTTAAATAAAATTTTTTGAAAAATAGCCACTTTTTCTTTTGGGTCAAAATAAAGCCTTAAGTCATTTTAAATAAATGTGCAGGATGAGTACAATTGACATTGAATCCTTCTCAGTCCTGAGTGAGATCCCTTTGAAGCTTCACAATGACCTAGGAAAGGGTAGCAGTGAAATGGTAAAAAAGATACTGGGTGGCCTTGTCGGATTATTTAACATTAAGCCAAGGCCGGATATTATTGAGACATTGATAACTTTTTGGGAACCAACTCGCAACGTGTTCCGGTTCTCAGACTTCGATCTTACACCGACATTAGAGGAGGTTACAGGATATGCAGGCCTTAACGGAAACCTCAGGGGTCGATATCCATTGGCACCGAGACCGGTAACTCTCCACAGATTTTTGGACCTATTGAGTATCAGCCGGGCTGTTTAGGATAAGAATTTATCAGAAGGGTATTGCACACTCCACTTCTTGTACCACCGATATGGTAACCCGCGAGGTTTGAGGAGCCCAATGCTGGTTTAACACACGCTGGAAATAAAGATAAGTGGAAAGCACGGCGGGGATTAGCTTTCATGGTAGCTTTCTTGGGAGTCATGATTTGCCCCCGAAAAGATGGTCACCTAGATATTGGCCTCATAGGAAGGCTATATGTGGCTATAAAGAAAATCAACAACACAATGGTTCTTCTGATTGTGGCTGAAATGTATCGAGCTTTGACCAAATGTCGAGAAGGGGAAAAATTCTTTCAGGGTTGTAATTTGTTGCTACAGCTATGGATACAAGAGCATCTTTGTCACCGGACTGGGTACATGAACTATGGTCTGACCGGGTTGAGCTGTATTGAAGAATTTAAAACCCGGGTAACAGGTATTGAATTCCCTAAGGATACCGAGGCTTGGCTATCATGTTTGAGATCTTTGACCGCTGACAAAATTGAGTGGGCTTTCGGATGGTTTCCCGTTACTGAGGCAGTATACACATCAGCTAAAGTGCCTTATATTCTCTTGATGGGCATCCTGAGCATCCAACCTTATGCTCCCTACAGGGTTTTGCGCCAATTGGGAAGATTTCAAACTATCCACGGTGATGAAGATCTGAGTAAATAAGTCATCGAACTAGGCCCAAAAGCTGCATTTCCAGAAGGGAAAATCCGCCAAATTTGAAATGAATGTAGGTATCTTGAGCCTAAGACCATATTGCGGGATCGGGCTAAAGGCGAAGTGGACCCCAAATATTTGATTTGGTTTGGCAAACGATTCTAAATTCCTGAGAGACCTGCGAAGAGGCCACATTTCCAACAATTTACTGACGGGGCCCAAGTGCAATGGGATTGGTTAGCCAAAGAGAATGAATACAGGGCCCGAATAGGAGTATTGGAAAAGTAGGTTCAGGATCTTCAGTTTGAAAACAGCTTGCAAGCTGCAGCCGATGAAGGTGACAAGAAGAAGCTGACCCAAGAAAATGAGGCTCTTAAAGCTTATATCTGACAAATGAAAGTAGCTGATAACAACCAAGAAAGAAGCCGGGCCGATGAAAGGTTTATAAGCAGACTGAAAAAGCAAGTCTTAGGGTGCCAGGAAGATTTGGAGAAATCTGAAGGGAATATATAAAAACTTCGGGCGTAGTCGGCAAAGAAGACAGAAGAACGAGCCCAATTTGTGCAGCAGATGAAAAGAAATTATGAGGGAACTATTGCTAATCTGAAAAGAAAAGTGAATACCCTTGAAGACGAAGCAGCCCAGTGGGCCAAAGATTTCCAAGCTGAGAGGGAACATTGCTATAGGCTAATGGCCAAAATGGAGAAAGAAATTCAGCAGTTACAAGACTATCACCTCCATGACTCCCAAGTGCTAGAGGCCCGCAACCAGCAAATAATTCGACTATTTCAGGAAAAGGGCAGGATTAGAAAAAGAATTAGAGCCATCGCAGATTATATCGTCATAAAATGTCAAGCATGCGAGAGAATGGGTCGTACTACCTTCTTTGCTACGGTGATGATTTTTGTTCGGCAAGTTATGAATGATCTGGAGCAATTACAAGGGGGTCTTGCGCATAGGCCGCGGCGATGCCGAATGATGCCCCGCGGGCCCCAGGATTTGAAGCTTTGATGTATTCTTAGTTATCGAGTCTATATTTTTGTTATTTTGAGTCTGATTTGTAATTCTCCCCTTTAAGAAAAACAAACAGTTTAGTATCTTTGTAATTAAAGTTTTAATGAAAATTGAAAATTCCCAAAATTTATTTCCTTATTTTTGCATTTATTTGCAAGAACTACACTTGATTTGATTCATGCGGGGTCATGATACATAGGCAATCTCCATAAGATTCGACCATAACCTTAAGGAAAAAAAAAATAGGAGGGAAGAAAATAAAAGGAAAAACAAGAGTGGAAAAGAAACACCAAAAGAGAAAATAAGAAAATTGAGAGAAAGAAACCATGGCAAAGGCAAAGGCCAAAGCAAGAATGAAAGAAAAGAAAAATGGAGAGAAAAATCAGAAAATGAGAGAAAAACCAGAAAAGCAAAGAAAAGGCAAGGAAAAAGAAGTCAAAAGAAAAGAAATCGGAATGGAAAGCCGGGATGACACATGCAACCGTTGCAAACATGTAGACACTTATTTAACTGTATAGGTGCATCACACCCCAATGTGCGGTTACCTATCTGTTACTTGTCTCAAACTAACCGTTTGTTGTAGTTAATTCCAGCTTAGGTTTATAGAAATAGTGGTTGGTTTTGGTAAACTGGCATCACATCAGTATTTTACCAGATCAAAAGGGAGTATAGAAATGTCGTCTGAAATGACTTTGCCACCAATTCTCATCACCGAAGACAGCCCCATCTCGGGGATCCCAACCTCCGAGTCTGCCACAGCCGAAGAAAATTGGATATTACGTCTCCGAGTTATGGAGATGTGGGATGCATGGACTAATGGAAGGGAACCTTCAAGTGCTATCCCTGGATTTCCTAAATTGTTCCCTAGATACGGGGGTACCTCTAACATCCCTATCAGTCATCCGAATACCCCATTGGGATAACCTACCATGTCCGCTCACTTTGAAAGAACACCTTCTGAGGTATGCCCCTAGGTGTTCACATCAAGAGTAGCCCCCAATATTTTTACCGCTCCACCATGCTCCGCCACCACACAGCCTTCGCTACCTAGGCTCGCTTTTGATCCCTTGGCCTTCACTTCCCAAAATCCTATTCTTCAAGAAGATCCTCCTCAATATCCCACATACACTTACTCTCAACCACCCCCGTTCGAGTTCACACCCAGACAAGAGAAAACTCTGAAAGCTCCTGAACAGGATGAGATGGCGAAAAGGATGAGGAGCCTGGAACAAAGCCTAAAAAACATGCAAGGTTTAAGCGGGCAGAAGAGTTTCTCCTATACTATTCTGTGCATGTTCCCTCACGTGCACCTGCCCATGGGATTCAAAACGCCAAAGTTTGAGAAATATGATGGTCATGGCAATCCCATTGCTCACCTTAAAAAGTACTGCAACCAATTACGTGGGGCTGGCAGAAAAGAGGAGTTGTTAATGGCTTGCTTTGGAGAAAGCTTGGTAGGCATAGCCTCGGAATGGTATATGGATTAGGACATATCTCAATGGCACATTTGGGATGATCTTGCCAGAGATTTTGTTCGATAGTTTCAGTACAACATAGACATTGTGTCAGACAGGAACTCCTTGGCGAATATAAAGAAGAAATCCTCAGAAAGTTTTTGGGAATATGTGATTAAGTGGCGCGACCAAGCATCGAAGGTGAAACCTCCAATGGATGAAGTGGAAATGGTCACCGTATTTCTTCAGGCCTAGGAAGCTGATTACTTCCAGAACATGATGTCAGCTATGGGCAAACCTTTTGCAGAGGCAATTAAGATTGGTGAGATGGTGGAGAATGGTCTGAAAACGGGTAGAATCTTGAGCCAGTCAACCTGTAAGGCCCCGGAAAATTTTGCTAAGTAATTTAGGATTTTGTAGTGTCACGCAGGCTTATTATAATATGTTTATATGCTATTAACAT